>OW026308.1:24797309-24804809 GCA_932273695.1 Apotomis betuletana
ACAAAAAAAACATCAATATCATATAAATATATTTGAATAACGAAATATTCAAAAAGAATATCTCACCGCTATTTATTTATTGGTTAGACTACACGTGCATTCCCAACGACGGTTGACGTTCGCGCTCGTATACGGTGTGTATGTATTCGCATCGGCAGTATAAGCGGTGGACACGGCGCGGATTTATACCGATCGAAACCACTTATGCTGCTCGCGTTTACGAGTTGTATACGTAGAGCTCGACGCACGATCACGTATCCTCTCCCTCCTCTTCCAATGAAGCGGCGGCGGATACAGATCGCTCCCGTACGATGTTATAGGCACTATCGTCTGTGTGTGGAGGATATATCGAATTATTTTGTAACGTATTATCGTTAGCATCGTGTGCAGTATTAGTACACCAGATAGAGAACAACGTACGAACAACGTTAATGATCCTTCCGCAGGTTCCCCTACGGAAACCTTGTTACGACTTTTACTTCCTCTAAATGATCAAGTTTGGTCAACTTCCCAGCAACGCCGACGGCCGTGAAGCCACCGCGTGTCGGTCCGAAGACCTCACTAAATCATTCAATCGGTAGTAGCGACGGGCGGTGTGTACAAAGGGCAGGGACGTAATCAACGCGAGCTTATGACTCGCGCTTACTAGGAATTCCTCGTTTATGGGGGATAATTGCAAACCCCAATCCCCAGCACGAAGGAGTTTCAACGGGTTGCCCGGGCCTCTAGGCCAAGGAGAACATGCTGATTCCTTCAGTGTAGCGCGCGTGCGGCCCAGGACATCTAAGGGCATCACAGACCTGTTATTGCTCAATCTCGTGCGGCTCGAAACCGCCGGTCCCTCTAAGAAGAATTTTAATACGTCGCCAGTGAGTTGCGCGACCGCGAACGGCCGCGCGCACCTAAATGACGACGCCTATTTAGCAGGCTAGAGTCTCGTTCGTTACCGGAATTAACCAGACAAATCGCTCCACCAACTAAGAACGGCCATGCACCACCACCCACCGAATCAAGAAAGAGCTGTTAATCTGTCAATCCTTCCGGTGTCCGGGCCTGGTGAGATTTCCCGTGTTGAGTCAAATTAAGCCGCAGGCTCCACTCCTGGTGGTGCCCTTCCGTCAATTCCTTTAAGTTTCAGCTTTGCAACCATACTCCCCCCGGAGTCCAAAATCTTTGGTTTCCCGGAAGCTGCCCGCCGAGCCATTGTAGTAACGTCGGCGGATCGCTAGATGACATATTTACGGTTAGAACTAGGGCGGTATCTAATCGCCTTCGAACCTCTAACTTTCGTTCTTGATTGATGAAAACACCTTTGGCAAATGCTTTCGCTGATGTTCGTCTTGCGACGATCCAAGAATTTCACCTCTAACGTCGCAATACGAATGCCCCCAGTTATCCCTATTAATCATTACCTCGGAGTTCTGAAAACCAACAAAATAGAACCGAGATCATATTCTATTATTCCATGCACGAAATATTCAAGCAGCATTTTGAGCCCGCTTTGAGCACTCTAATTTGTTCAAAGTAAAATTGTCGGCCCACCTCGACACTCACTGAAGAGCATCGCGATAGGATTTTTATATTGAACCGTAGTTTTACCTACGATTCACCGACGATATGCTCCGCAAACGTGTCAGTATCGCCGCGGATGCGGCAAACCGACAGCGCGATGCACAAATGCAACTACGAGCTTTTTAACCGCAACAATTTTAGTATACGCTATTGGAGCTGGAGTTACCGCGGCTGCTGGCACCAGACTTGCCCTCCAATTGTTCCTCGTTAAAATATTTAAAGTGTACTCATTCCGATTACGAGGCCTCGTAAGAGTCCCGTATCGTTATTTTTCGTCACTACCTCCCCGTGCCGGGAGTGGGTAATTTGCGCGCCTGCTGCCTTCCTTGGATGTGGTAGCCGTTTCTCAGGCTCCCTCTCCGGAATCGAACCCTGATTCCCCGTTACCCGTGACAACCATGGTAGTCGCAGAAACTACCATCGAAAGTTGATAAGGCAGACATTTGAAAGATGCGTCGCCGGTACTGGACCGTGCGATCTGCAAAAGTTATCCAGATTCATCAAAATGTTACGACTTCGGACGCGAGGCCCTCCGCCGATTGGTTTTGATCTAATAAAAGCACTCATCCCATCACTGGTCAGAGTTCTGATTGCATGTATTAGCTCTAGAATTACCACAGTTATCCAAGTAACTGAGTAAGATCTAAGGAACCAAAACTGATATATTGAGCCATTCGCGGTATCGCCTTAATACGGCTTGCACTGAGACATGCATGGCTTAATCTTTGAGACAAGCATATAACTACTGGCAGGATCAACCAGGGAGCTGTCGTTTCGCAATACGAATATCGACAAAACAAACAAGCGCCACACCACCGCGCGGCGAGCGCGCGGTGGATAGACACGAGTAGTCGGTGTATACGACCCGCGCCACTCGGATGCACCGAAAGTGGCGTGGTGTAACGTAGACGACGACTCTCGGCGTTTTAATAATAAATCGGGGTGCACGCACGTAGTTGTAGTTAAACAACGACGTACGCGTGTTCCAATCAGTGTGTAGAAAACTTTACATTCTCTACCGAGAAGCGCGTAAACACGCGCCCACATCGAACGTTCTTCCACTGCCAGACAGGAATCTCACTGTACGTCCCGTTGGGACGATTAGAGTCTTTTAGCACGGTCGTTAGATTTGTGATTATTTCGAATCGCCCGGTGATTGAGAGCCATTTTTTAATACCCACGACACTTAACTTTAACAGACCACTTATGCGTTTTCGCAGGATCTGAAAGTTAAAATATTCTTGGGTGATATCATATCGGTATGTACATATCTGAATCGAATAATATCAATGAAGAGATGTACATGTTTGCGCTGCCGTACCGCACATAATCGAGGAGATGGCGCGAGTCGCGCGCACCTAACCACCGTTCATGGGGCAGCAGGCAGGCAAATATTCAATTACCCGTCTGTCGGTACACGCTTGATTTAAACGCTGTTTTTATCAAACTGCGTACGTGTTGACTCGGGTTCAAAGTGCATAATAATAATTTTATGGAGTTAAAAAAGAATATGCGTTGTGGCGAATCGCGCGCCTCAGCACAGCGGCGCGGTGCGAGATATGCGCGCTTGTTGCGCACAGCCGGGATAACGCGAACAACAGTACGCACATTACATTTTCTCTCTCTTCTCCCAAGCGACGACTGGCCCGCGGTGATCGAATCATCTCGACCGCCACGATCTATCGTCGGTTGATATAAGTATTTTACGCGTGCACGGTACTATCGAATATACAAGGGACATGCGCTCCCCCGGCGGATACCTAATGCGTCGAGACAGCGCGCGATATTATAATAATAATAATAATATTTTTTTTCTCCAACTTGCTTGGAAATGTTCCCATTATTACCTATGTGTACTAGAAATTGTTAATGTATGTATTTAATTGTTGTATACTACTTACATAATGGGAATTGTGGCTACGTTTGTAATATTACAAAAAGATTCAATACCAGAATCCAGTTAAATCATAGGTTAAACACTGCCTTTTTGCTTATATGACGTGCACGGTACTGCGACTTCATAATCCGAAACGTCGCGCGCAACGCCGATGTTCGCTGCGCGCGAAATTTAAAACAAGCGAATTTGTTTGACCTTCATTTTCATAGATTGCATAACAAAAGTAGAACTTTTTTTTGTGTTTGTTGATAAAGTAAGTTAATTAGATTGTGTAGAAGCAAAATGACGGATTTTAATACAGTATTAATTACGCCGTAAGCGCTTACTAATAAAAATATAAAATAAAAATTCAGCATAGGTCTATATTTTCTGAGTTTTATAATACCAATACAACTAGCTACGAGAAGCTCGTAGAACACATCTAAACTGATTTAAATACTGACACGTTTTAGTTATAACGTTTAATTAATATCGTAGTGCCATGTCGCTGTTCCATAGAAGTCAATATTCTAAAATTTCAATAGCAATTACTGTTGATAGTTTTTATTCCACGGCAATTGAAATTTTGAGCTTAAATTTCATAATGATTTAATAATAATCATGCATAAGAAATACCTAAACCATACCTAACGCATCACCCTGTCAATTATTATTTTATTAAAAATAGCTTTGAGTTGACCTTAATTGTCCACTTAAAACAAAAAAAAAGGACTTTAGAATTATCAAAACCTCGTCCATGTACATCACGCTCCGCGTACTGGCCTATAACTGTCATATCTATTTTAATCTCTGCACTCAAAAAATCATTTCTCCCGGTTAAATTGCTCAAAGTACTAAGTGCTATACATCAAATTGTGCGCGTTGACTCCAGCTACACGTTAAAGAAAAAAGTGTGAAAATCGGAAAACGTTTACTGTGTGAAAAGTGCAAAAAACCCAGTTTCCCATACATTATAAAGTTGTGAACTAGTTATCTGTTAATTGTACTTCGCCAGACTATCCGATCTTCTTCATTCTTTCATATTTTTACTCCTCTCTGTGTGTTCCTTCTGGTGACATATCGTCGAAAAACCGGAAAAACAATTTTCCAGTGAAAAACAGTTAAAGTGTTTTATTGCTAACTTTGTGAGACCTTCTAGTGCGTGCGGCTCTTGCAAGTGATCTATGACACCCACATTTTCTAGTGTCATTCGAAGCGTATTATAGCCCTGCAAACTCCTGGAAATTTTGAGGATTTTCTGCTGGAAAACAGAAGAGTTATCCCCAAGAAACTAAATCTGACGCAACCACGAGTTCATGGAAGCAGTGGCGTCCGGCTGTTTCTGACACTGCCGTGGCACGCCTGGCCCTTTTTCACACACGTGGCTGCTTGAACCAGGAAGATCGGAAGAAGTATACCGGAGAAATCAGGTTTTTTGTGCAAGTTTTCTCAAGATTTCTTAAAGACAATATTCCCCACTCCCCAGTTTTAAAATTAGATCTTTTACCCCCCATTTTTCATGCACCATTAGTTAGCTTAGTTACTGTAGTAGACCTGTGCCAAATTTCAGAACTTTATGTTTAACTATTCTTAAGATACAAACTTTCCACTGAAACAAGACGTTTGATCCCAATTTTCCCCAATATTTTACGTAATTTCAACCCAATTTTCGACTTTTATCCCTTTCGGTTTTTCCAAAAAAAAAATTCACGAAACGCTTTAAGTGGCTAAAAATAGTTATTTGTTATGCAAGGCTGCAAAGTTGTTATTTGGCGCGAGTGTTGAAATTGAAAGCTGAGCGAGCGAAGGAATCTAAGATTGAACCATGAGCGAAGCGAATGGTTCAAAGATAGATTCCTGAGCGTAGCGAAGCTTTCAAGACACGAGAAGCTAAATAATTTTGCAGCCATGCGGAACACACAATTTTTCACCTCACTACAGCGAGGAAAATGCAAGATTCAAGAAAAACATAAAAATAATCATATTTAATTTTGCCTATTTAACACATCCAATTTAAAACATAACACACTCAAATCCAAACCAAATAAATACGAGAGAAGCACACATATTAAAAATTAAAATTAATATGGCCGTAATTTGTATTATCGTCGTGTATATTTTATCGTTGAGTTTTTCTTAAGCACTGTTATATTACATTTGTATTTGAAACTACTTGACATATTCGTTGTGAATGTGGGAGAATGGCATTCTGGGGATTAAAGAGTTGGCCACTCCGAAGTATTTTCCATAACACTTGCTTTGGAAGTTATTGGACGACGGGATCCGAACAAAATTACCTATTTCGGCTTTATCTTCTTTAAAAACGCCAATAGTTTCGGTAAATTACTTATCGTCTCCAAATATTTATAAAAATCCTTTTTTGTTTTAATGCAGGCTTTTAGCATTGAATAAATACTCCAAATTGGGCTTAACTTTCTTGTTTTCGATATTAGTTATTTCCTTGTTATTTCGAACAAATTTACGTTGTTTACGTGAATTGTGAAAACTTCCAACTTTTTAATTATTTATTTTTTTCTCGGGTGCGTTCAGAAATTACACTCTTATGTTCCAACTTTTATAACAAATAAATATTAAAATTTAATATATTTACTAGTCAAAATATGTAGATTATTAATATTATACATTAACATATTCAACATAAAAGAGAGTGTAGAAAAATTAAAACTTAAAAATCTGTAACCACAAACCAGGTTTCTGGACGTGATATTGTAGGTGTATTTTTTTTTAAAGAAGTATTCAAACGTACATATAATTTTAGCCGGCCTGATCAGATCGCCCTTTATTAGCGTGCGTTGATTGGTTATTCGAAGGTTTATCGACTTATGAAATCAGTTACGCGTTGAAGGAGTCTTAAATATAAAAAAGTTACATGCACCACAGAGAATCAAAATCGTCGTGTTCGAAATTCAAATGACTTTTGCACGCTAGCGGATAAAATAGACTTTTGCACGCAGATTTCGCCCTATAAACGGAGGTTTTCCGAGCGATTGAGGTGAAAAATAGGTTTCGAGTTTACTGCAACATTTTCACACAATTAGTTTAGATATTATTTAGGGTGTAAGATTTTCTTTGCTCGTTTCTGTAAATATTCGCGTTCTACTTTACATTTAACAACTTTACTGTGTTTATGGGTATTGATAAGTTGTATGTGTACGTGTACGTGATCATATACGTCCAAAATGCTTGCATGCTTGTTTAATTGCTTGCATGTACGGGTCCAGCTCGCTACAACTAAAACGGAAAATATTCGGATCTGCCCTGAAAGGTGAATCATTTAAGAATCAATCACCTTTCAGAGCAGATCCGACCCGGCCGGGTTAGGTTAGGTTAGGTTAGTTTTTTTTTTTATATCCCTAAAAAACGCTCCTTTTGTTGTAGGTAGTTGATGATCATATTAAATATTATTTTTATATATGTGATATAAAAAAAAAAACTAACCTAACCTAACGATTTCAGAGCAGATCCGAGTCGGCCGGGTTAGGTTAGGTTAGTTTTTTTTTTATATCCCTAAAAAACGCTCCTTTTGTTGTTAGTTGATGATCATATTAAATATTATTTTTATATATGTGATCACAACACACCCAAGTAGCACAACTGGGTCTAAATAGCTCGTATATCATATCTAATTAGATGCTTAAGTGAAATTTACCACCATGACTAAGTGCTATATAGGTGGCAATAACCCTTATGCCACCTATATAGAACCAAAAGGAGAAAAATTGCAGCCTATTTTTGGTGCTAAATAGAATCCATAAGAGCTCTCACAATTACCTTAAGTGGTAATTAGAACTATGGGTGAAAGTTATGCGTCCATAAGAGATCTCACAATCACCTTAAGTGGCAATTAGAACTAAGGGTAAAAGTTATGCGCAGTGAACGAATGAAAACATTTCAGTTCGCTCAATGAGTGATAAATGAGTCGCCAAATTATCTTTGAGTGGCGAGGCAACTGTCAAATTGTGTTGTGTGTAATACGTGATCTGCCATATTTATTTTGGATTTATACGTCTGTTTGGTGAGTGATTAAAACT
>OW026308.1:24812309-24814809 GCA_932273695.1 Apotomis betuletana
GGAGTTTCAACGGGTTGCCCGGGCCTCTAGGCCAAGGAGAACATGCTGATTCCTTCAGTGTAGCGCGCGTGCGGCCCAGGACATCTAAGGGCATCACAGACCTGTTATTGCTCAATCTCGTGCGGCTCGAAACCGCCGGTCCCTCTAAGAAGAATTTTAATACGTCGCCAGTGAGTTGCGCGACCGCGAACGGCCGCGCGCACCTAAATGACGACGCCTATTTAGCAGGCTAGAGTCTCGTTCGTTACCGGAATTAACCAGACAAATCGCTCCACCAACTAAGAACGGCCATGCACCACCACCCACCGAATCAAGAAAGAGCTGTTAATCTGTCAATCCTTCCGGTGTCCGGGCCTGGTGAGATTTCCCGTGTTGAGTCAAATTAAGCCGCAGGCTCCACTCCTGGTGGTGCCCTTCCGTCAATTCCTTTAAGTTTCAGCTTTGCAACCATACTCCCCCCGGAGTCCAAAATCTTTGGTTTCCCGGAAGCTGCCCGCCGAGCCATTGTAGTAACGTCGGCGGATCGCTAGATGACATATTTACGGTTAGAACTAGGGCGGTATCTAATCGCCTTCGAACCTCTAACTTTCGTTCTTGATTGATGAAAACACCTTTGGCAAATGCTTTCGCTGATGTTCGTCTTGCGACGATCCAAGAATTTCACCTCTAACGTCGCAATACGAATGCCCCCAGTTATCCCTATTAATCATTACCTCGGAGTTCTGAAAACCAACAAAATAGAACCGAGATCATATTCTATTATTCCATGCACGAAATATTCAAGCAGCATTTTGAGCCCGCTTTGAGCACTCTAATTTGTTCAAAGTAAAATTGTCGGCCCACCTCGACACTCACTGAAGAGCATCGCGATAGGATTTTTATATTGAACCGTAGTTTTACCTACGATTCACCGACGATATGCTCCGCAAACGTGTCAGTATCGCCGCGGATGCGGCAAACCGACAGCGCGATGCACAAATGCAACTACGAGCTTTTTAACCGCAACAATTTTAGTATACGCTATTGGAGCTGGAGTTACCGCGGCTGCTGGCACCAGACTTGCCCTCCAATTGTTCCTCGTTAAAATATTTAAAGTGTACTCATTCCGATTACGAGGCCTCGTAAGAGTCCCGTATCGTTATTTTTCGTCACTACCTCCCCGTGCCGGGAGTGGGTAATTTGCGCGCCTGCTGCCTTCCTTGGATGTGGTAGCCGTTTCTCAGGCTCCCTCTCCGGAATCGAACCCTGATTCCCCGTTACCCGTGACAACCATGGTAGTCGCAGAAACTACCATCGAAAGTTGATAAGGCAGACATTTGAAAGATGCGTCGCCGGTACTGGACCGTGCGATCTGCAAAAGTTATCCAGATTCATCAAAATGTTACGACTTCGGACGCGAGGCCCTCCGCCGATTGGTTTTGATCTAATAAAAGCACTCATCCCATCACTGGTCAGAGTTCTGATTGCATGTATTAGCTCTAGAATTACCACAGTTATCCAAGTAACTGAGTAAGATCTAAGGAACCAAAACTGATATATTGAGCCATTCGCGGTATCGCCTTAATACGGCTTGCACTGAGACATGCATGGCTTAATCTTTGAGACAAGCATATAACTACTGGCAGGATCAACCAGGGAGCTGTCGTTTCGCAATACGAATATCGACAAAACAAACAAGCGCCACACCACCGCGCGGCGAGCGCGCGGTGGATAGACACGAGTAGTCGGTGTATACGACCCGCGCCACTCGGATGCACCGAAAGTGGCGTGGTGTAACGTAGACGACGACTCTCGGCGTTTTAATAATAAATCGGGGTGCACGCACGTAGTTGTAGTTAAACAACGACGTACGCGTGTTCCAATCAGTGTGTAGAAAACTTTACATTCTCTACCGAGAAGCGCGTAAACACGCGCCCACATCGAACGTTCTTCCACTGCCAGACAGGAATCTCACTGTACGTCCCGTTGGGACGATTAGAGTCTTTTAGCACGGTCGTTAGATTTGTGATTATTTCGAATCGCCCGGTGATTGAGAGCCATTTTTTAATACCCACGACACTTAACTTTAACAGACCACTTATGCGTTTTCGCAGGATCTGAAAGTTAAAATATTCTTGGGTGATATCATATCGGTATGTACATATCTGAATCGAATAATATCAATGAAGAGATGTACATGTTTGCGCTGCCGTACCGCACATAATCGAGGAGATGGCGCGAGTCGCGCGCACCTAACCACCGTTCATGGGGCAGCAGGCAGGCAAATATTCAATTACCCGTCTGTCGGTACACGCTTGATTTAAACGCTGTTTTTATCAAACTGCGTACGTGTTGACTCGGGTCCAAAGTGCATAATAATAATTTTATGGAGTTAAAAAAGAATATGCGTTGTGGCGAATCGCGCGCCTCAGCACCGCGGCGCGGTGCGAGATATGCGCGCTTGTTGCGCACAGCCGGGATAACGCGAACAACAGTACGCACATTACATTTTCTCTCTCTT
>OW026308.1:24819809-24827309 GCA_932273695.1 Apotomis betuletana
ATGGGTCTATGATCGTAAGGTTCATCATTTACCCGTGCGTTGTCCCTTTAGCACCACCCGGTGATCACGTGTACGGTATACCCGAAGGCAGTCGAGCGTACGGACGCGGACAACATGGACCACCAGACAGTCGGATTCCCCTTGTCCGTGCCAGTTCTGAGCTGACCGTTGAACGGCGGTCGTACAGAACCGTAACGCACACAACGCACGAGACGCATGCACGAAACGGCCTTACGGCTAGGAAGATCCGCGGAAGGCCGGAACGCGGGTCCGGATTCCGCGCCGCATGCTTGCACACACGACGCATCGACCAGGCCCGGCACCGGCCGCATCCGCTTCCCGTCCAAACCCGACACGCCCCGGTCCTCAGAGCCAATCCTTATTCCGAAGTTACGGATCCAATTTGCCGACTTCCCTTACCTACATTATTCTATCGACTAGAGGCTCTTCACCTTGGAGACCTGCTGCGGATATGGGTACGAACCGGCGCGACATCTCCACGTACATCCCTCACCTGAATTTTCAAGGTCCGCAGAGAGTATCCGGACACCGCCGCAAATGCGGTGCTCTTCGCGTTCCGAACCATATCTCCCTTCTATAGGATTCCATGGAACTCGAACGCTCAGGCAGAAAAGAAAACTCTTCCCGGACCTCTCGGCGGCGTCTTCAGGCCACTTTGGGTTACCCCGTCGAACACTCGTCGTTAAAACGAGGGAACGATTATTGAAACGGTTCCGCTGCCGGGTTCCGGAATAGGAACCGGATTCCCTTTCGCTCAAAGGACGTTATTTATCTAAATACATAAAATATGTTGTATAAATAAAACACGTCACATCGACATAAGATTTCTCCTTGAGCTTAGGATCGACTGACTCGCGAGCAACTACTGTTCACGCGAAACCCTTCTCCACGTCAGTCCTCCAGGGCCTCGCTGGAGTATTTGCTACTACCACCAAGATCTGCACCGACGGAGGCTCCAGGCGGGCTCACGCCCAGACCCTTCTGCGCTCTCCGCCGCGCACGTCCTACTCGTTACGGCTTAATGATATATATTTCAACATCACAGATGCCCGTAACGGTGGTGTATAGGCAAAACGCTTCAGCGCCATCCATTTTCAGGGCTGGTTGCTTCGGCAGGTGAGTCGTTGCACACTCCTTAGCGGATTCCGACTTCCATGGCCACCGTCCTGCTGTCATGAGCGACCAACGCCTTTCATGGTGTCCCATGAGCGTTTTTTAGGCGCCTTAACACCACGTTTGGTTCATCCCACAGCGCCAGTTCTGCTTACCAAAATTGGCCCACTTGGCACCGTCATCAAAGCTCCGGCTTCATCGTTCGAGTAAGCCGGAGTTCTCACCCATTTAAAGTTTGAGAATAGGTTGAGGTCGTTTCGACCCCAATGCCTCTAATCATTCGCTTTACCGGATGAGACTGTTCAAATCGACGCCAGCTATCCTGAGGGAAACTTCGGACGGAACCAGCTACTAGATGGTTCGATTAGTCTTTCGCCCCTATACCCAGTTCCGACGATCGATTTGCACGTCAGAATCGCTACGGTCCTCCATCAGGGTTTCCCCTGACTTCGACCTGACCAGGCATAGTTCACCATCTTTCGGGTCCCAGCATCTGTGCTCAGAGCGCGCCTGCATTCACAGATTGGAAACGAGACGCCTCGGGAGTGCGAGAGCGGAGACGTACCCCGCCCCATCCTCCCTGAGCGCGCGACGAGCGCGCGCCTTCACTTTCGTTGCGCCTTTCAGTTTAAATGTAATCTCAATGACTCGCACACATGCTAGACTCCTTGGTCCGTGTTTCAAGACGGGTCCTGCGAGTGCCCGAAACTGAATCATCGCAGACTGAGACGCGCACAGTCCGAGACACACGGCGGCGACTACAATCTCGACGCACAAAAGTACGCACTCGGGCAGAACTTCCGTAAACGTCGAACGATTTGCGTCGGGCCGGACGCGTATGAACGCGTGCGCGTTTCGTCGTGATACCGTCAGACGGCCGGTCGGCGTACCTATACGGTCCAACCGTCATACGAGATGACAACTGGACTCCCGTACGGCGCTTAGATCGACATCTAACGGGTCGCGATGTATTACTAAGGGAGAAGTGCACGCCGTCCGTGAACGTCGACGGACGCGACCCGTGTCACGCGTGTACCGTGAGGCGACACGTAACATCGAGGCGCGCGCCCGTACGCCGCGGAATGACGATGAATCTCCCCGTTCGTTCATTCGAGTTTCGCAGGTTTACCCCTGAACGGTTTCACGTACTCTTGAACTCTCTCTTCAAAGTTCTTTTCAACTTTCCCTCACGGTACTTGTTCGCTATCGGTCTCGCGGTAATATTTAGCCTTAGATGGAGTTTACCACCCACTTAGGGCTGCACTCTCAAGCAACCCGACTCTGAGGAGTGTCCCTCTCGCCGCCGCCCTCCGTCGCTACGGGCCTGGCACCCTCTACGGGAAAACGGCCCCGTTCAAGACGAACTTGGACAGGAGTTGCGACGACGAGAAAGCGGAACCTCCCGAACACCACATCTCCCGCGACCAGTGACGATCGCGGGATTCAGTGCTGGGCATTTTCCTGTTCGCTCGCCGCTACTAAGGAAATCCTGGTTAGTTTCTTTTCCTCCGCTTACTAATATGCTTAAATTCGGCGGGTGATCCTCCCTGATCTGAGGCCAACGATAAAAATTGGAGGCAGACACGATATCCGGTCAGCGCTACGACGCAGTATACGGCGCACCCGCGTTTGTGGCGCGGGCGCATCGTGAACGGCGTCGACGCGCTCTTCGGACGTCGAGTCCGCCTACGTTATGCGTTAGCAACGTGCTTCGACAGCTACGGCGACGTTCACACCTATATACCAGTGATAGCACACAGTGTGTACGCGCACGAGTGTATTACACACGCGCATACGCGAGTAAATCATATTTAAAAGGACGCCAATTGAGCTGAGAAGAGCACGCATGACGAACCTTCACGATCGTACACGTTTGATTATTAATAATAATAACAACAAACGGACGCAATGTGATACATACAATATAGTATTGTAATATTTATGCAGCCGGCCCTCAGACAGGAGTGGTCCTGGATGTGTCTCCACGGACCGCAATGTGCGTTCGAAATGTCGATGTTCAAATGTGTCCTGCAGTTCACACTATGACGCGCAGTTAACTGCGTTCTTCATCGACCCGCGAGCCAAGTGATCCACCGTCCAGGGTAATAGTTTTGTTTAAAACAAAAAAAACATCAATATCATATAAATATATTTGAATAACGAAATATTCAAAAAGAATATCTCACCGCTATTTATTTATTGGTTAGACTACACGTGCATTCCCAACGACGGTTGACGTTCGCGCTCGTATACGGTGTGTATGTATTCGCATCGGCAGTATAAGCGGTGGACACGGCGCGGATTTATACCGATCGAAACCACTTATGCTGCTCGCGTTTACGAGTTGTATACGTAGAGCTCGACGCACGATCACGTATCCTCTCCCTCCTCTTCCAATGAAGCGGCGGCGGATACAGATCGCTCCCGTACGATGTTATAGGCACTATCGTCTGTGTGTGGAGGATATATCGAATTATTTTGTAACGTATTATCGTTAGCATCGTGTGCAGTATTAGTACACCAGATAGAGAACAACGTACGAACAACGTTAATGATCCTTCCGCAGGTTCCCCTACGGAAACCTTGTTACGACTTTTACTTCCTCTAAATGATCAAGTTTGGTCAACTTCCCAGCAACGCCGACGGCCGTGAAGCCACCGCGTGTCGGTCCGAAGACCTCACTAAATCATTCAATCGGTAGTAGCGACGGGCGGTGTGTACAAAGGGCAGGGACGTAATCAACGCGAGCTTATGACTCGCGCTTACTAGGAATTCCTCGTTTATGGGGGATAATTGCAAACCCCAATCCCCAGCACGAAGGAGTTTCAACGGGTTGCCCGGGCCTCTAGGCCAAGGAGAACATGCTGATTCCTTCAGTGTAGCGCGCGTGCGGCCCAGGACATCTAAGGGCATCACAGACCTGTTATTGCTCAATCTCGTGCGGCTCGAAACCGCCGGTCCCTCTAAGAAGAATTTTAATACGTCGCCAGTGAGTTGCGCGACCGCGAACGGCCGCGCGCACCTAAATGACGACGCCTATTTAGCAGGCTAGAGTCTCGTTCGTTACCGGAATTAACCAGACAAATCGCTCCACCAACTAAGAACGGCCATGCACCACCACCCACCGAATCAAGAAAGAGCTGTTAATCTGTCAATCCTTCCGGTGTCCGGGCCTGGTGAGATTTCCCGTGTTGAGTCAAATTAAGCCGCAGGCTCCACTCCTGGTGGTGCCCTTCCGTCAATTCCTTTAAGTTTCAGCTTTGCAACCATACTCCCCCCGGAGTCCAAAATCTTTGGTTTCCCGGAAGCTGCCCGCCGAGCCATTGTAGTAACGTCGGCGGATCGCTAGATGACATATTTACGGTTAGAACTAGGGCGGTATCTAATCGCCTTCGAACCTCTAACTTTCGTTCTTGATTGATGAAAACACCTTTGGCAAATGCTTTCGCTGATGTTCGTCTTGCGACGATCCAAGAATTTCACCTCTAACGTCGCAATACGAATGCCCCCAGTTATCCCTATTAATCATTACCTCGGAGTTCTGAAAACCAACAAAATAGAACCGAGATCATATTCTATTATTCCATGCACGAAATATTCAAGCAGCATTTTGAGCCCGCTTTGAGCACTCTAATTTGTTCAAAGTAAAATTGTCGGCCCACCTCGACACTCACTGAAGAGCATCGCGATAGGATTTTTATATTGAACCGTAGTTTTACCTACGATTCACCGACGATATGCTCCGCAAACGTGTCAGTATCGCCGCGGATGCGGCAAACCGACAGCGCGATGCACAAATGCAACTACGAGCTTTTTAACCGCAACAATTTTAGTATACGCTATTGGAGCTGGAGTTACCGCGGCTGCTGGCACCAGACTTGCCCTCCAATTGTTCCTCGTTAAAATATTTAAAGTGTACTCATTCCGATTACGAGGCCTCGTAAGAGTCCCGTATCGTTATTTTTCGTCACTACCTCCCCGTGCCGGGAGTGGGTAATTTGCGCGCCTGCTGCCTTCCTTGGATGTGGTAGCCGTTTCTCAGGCTCCCTCTCCGGAATCGAACCCTGATTCCCCGTTACCCGTGACAACCATGGTAGTCGCAGAAACTACCATCGAAAGTTGATAAGGCAGACATTTGAAAGATGCGTCGCCGGTACTGGACCGTGCGATCTGCAAAAGTTATCCAGATTCATCAAAATGTTACGACTTCGGACGCGAGGCCCTCCGCCGATTGGTTTTGATCTAATAAAAGCACTCATCCCATCACTGGTCAGAGTTCTGATTGCATGTATTAGCTCTAGAATTACCACAGTTATCCAAGTAACTGAGTAAGATCTAAGGAACCAAAACTGATATATTGAGCCATTCGCGGTATCGCCTTAATACGGCTTGCACTGAGACATGCATGGCTTAATCTTTGAGACAAGCATATAACTACTGGCAGGATCAACCAGGGAGCTGTCGTTTCGCAATACGAATATCGACAAAACAAACAAGCGCCACACCACCGCGCGGCGAGCGCGCGGTGGATAGACACGAGTAGTCGGTGTATACGACCCGCGCCACTCGGATGCACCGAAAGTGGCGTGGTGTAACGTAGACGACGACTCTCGGCGTTTTAATAATAAATCGGGGTGCACGCACGTAGTTGTAGTTAAACAACGACGTACGCGTGTTCCAATCAGTGTGTAGAAAACTTTACATTCTCTACCGAGAAGCGCGTAAACACGCGCCCACATCGAACGTTCTTCCACTGCCAGACAGGAATCTCACTGTACGTCCCGTTGGGACGATTAGAGTCTTTTAGCACGGTCGTTAGATTTGTGATTATTTCGAATCGCCCGGTGATTGAGAGCCATTTTTTAATACCCACGACACTTAACTTTAACAGACCACTTATGCGTTTTCGCAGGATCTGAAAGTTAAAATATTCTTGGGTGATATCATATCGGTATGTACATATCTGAATCGAATAATATCAATGAAGAGATGTACATGTTTGCGCTGCCGTACCGCACATAATCGAGGAGATGGCGCGAGTCGCGCGCACCTAACCACCGTTCATGGGGCAGCAGGCAGGCAAATATTCAATTACCCGTCTGTCGGTACACGCTTGATTTAAACGCTGTTTTTATCAAACTGCGTACGTGTTGACTCGGGTCCAAAGTGCATAATAATAATTTTATGGAGTTAAAAAAGAATATGCGTTGTGGCGAATCGCGCGCCTCAGCACCGCGGCGCGGTGCGAGATATGCGCGCTTGTTGCGCACAGCCGGGATAACGCGAACAACAGTACGCACATTACATTTTCTCTCTCTTCTCCCAAGCGACGACTGGCCCGCGGTGATCGAATCATCTCGACCGCCACGATCTATCGTCGGTTGATATAAGTATTTTACGCGTGCACGGTACTATCGAATATACAAGGGACATGCGCTCCCCCGGCGGATACCTAATGCGTCGAGACAGCGCGCGATATTATAATAATAATAATAATATTTTTTTTCTCCAACTTGCTTGGAAATGTTCCCATTATTACCTATGTGTACTAGAAATTGTTAATGTATGTATTTAATTGTTGTATACTACTTACATAATGGGAATTGTGGCTACGTTTGTAATATTACAAAAAGATTCAATACCAGAATCCAGTTAAATCATAGGTTAAACACTGCCTTTTTGCTTATATGACGTGCACGGTACTGCGACTTCATAATCCGAAACGTCGCGCGCAACGCCGATGTTCGCTGCGCGCGAAATTTAAAACAAGCGAATTTGTTTGACCTTCATTTTCATAGATTGCATAACAAAAGTAGAACTTTTTTTTGTGTTTGTTGATAAAGTAAGTTAATTAGATTGTGTAGAAGCAAAATGACGGATTTTAATACAGTATTAATTACGCCGTAAGCGCTTACTAATAAAAATATAAAATAAAAATTCAGCATAGGTCTATATTTTCTGAGTTTTATAATACCAATACAACTAGCTACGAGAAGCTCGTAGAACACATCTAAACTGATTTAAATACTGACACGTTTTAGTTATAACGTTTAATTAATATCGTAGTGCCATGTCGCTGTTCCATAGAAGTCAATATTCTAAAATTTCAATAGCAATTACTGTTGATAGTTTTTATTCCACGGCAATTGAAATTTTGAGCTTAAATTTCATAATGATTTAATAATAATCATGCATAAGAAATACCTAAACCATACCTAACGCATCACCCTGTCAATTATTATTTTATTAAAAATAGCTTTGAGTTGACCTTAATTGTCCACTTAAAACAAAAAAAAGGACTTTAGAATTATCAAAACCTCGTCCATGTACATCACGCTCCGCGTACTGGCCTATAACTGTCATATC
>OW026308.1:24834809-24837309 GCA_932273695.1 Apotomis betuletana
AACTAAGAACGGCCATGCACCACCACCCACCGAATCAAGAAAGAGCTGTTAATCTGTCAATCCTTCCGGTGTCCGGGCCTGGTGAGATTTCCCGTGTTGAGTCAAATTAAGCCGCAGGCTCCACTCCTGGTGGTGCCCTTCCGTCAATTCCTTTAAGTTTCAGCTTTGCAACCATACTCCCCCCGGAGTCCAAAATCTTTGGTTTCCCGGAAGCTGCCCGCCGAGCCATTGTAGTAACGTCGGCGGATCGCTAGATGACATATTTACGGTTAGAACTAGGGCGGTATCTAATCGCCTTCGAACCTCTAACTTTCGTTCTTGATTGATGAAAACACCTTTGGCAAATGCTTTCGCTGATGTTCGTCTTGCGACGATCCAAGAATTTCACCTCTAACGTCGCAATACGAATGCCCCCAGTTATCCCTATTAATCATTACCTCGGAGTT
Organism: Apotomis betuletana; assembly: GCA_932273695.1. Taxonomy (NCBI): domain Eukaryota; kingdom Metazoa; phylum Arthropoda; class Insecta; order Lepidoptera; family Tortricidae; genus Apotomis; species Apotomis betuletana. Next base: position 24,835,256 of record OW026308.1, read on the forward strand.
CTGAAAACCAACAAAATAGAACCGAGATCATATTCTATTATTCCATGCACGAAATATTCAAGCAGCATTTTGAGCCCGCTTTGAGCACTCTAATTTGTTCAAAGTAAAATTGTCGGCCCACCTCGACACTCACTGAAGAGCATCGCGATAGGATTTTTATATTGAACCGTAGTTTTACCTACGATTCACCGACGATATGCTCCGCAAACGTGTCAGTATCGCCGCGGATGCGGCAAACCGACAGCGCGATGCACAAATGCAACTACGAGCTTTTTAACCGCAACAATTTTAGTATACGCTATTGGAGCTGGAGTTACCGCGGCTGCTGGCACCAGACTTGCCCTCCAATTGTTCCTCGTTAAAATATTTAAAGTGTACTCATTCCGATTACGAGGCCTCGTAAGAGTCCCGTATCGTTATTTTTCGTCACTACCTCCCCGTGCCGGGAGTGGGTAATTTGCGCGCCTGCTGCCTTCCTTGGATGTGGTAGCCGTTTCTCAGGCTCCCTCTCCGGAATCGAACCCTGATTCCCCGTTACCCGTGACAACCATGGTAGTCGCAGAAACTACCATCGAAAGTTGATAAGGCAGACATTTGAAAGATGCGTCGCCGGTACTGGACCGTGCGATCTGCAAAAGTTATCCAGATTCATCAAAATGTTACGACTTCGGACGCGAGGCCCTCCGCCGATTGGTTTTGATCTAATAAAAGCACTCATCCCATCACTGGTCAGAGTTCTGATTGCATGTATTAGCTCTAGAATTACCACAGTTATCCAAGTAACTGAGTAAGATCTAAGGAACCAAAACTGATATATTGAGCCATTCGCGGTATCGCCTTAATACGGCTTGCACTGAGACATGCATGGCTTAATCTTTGAGACAAGCATATAACTACTGGCAGGATCAACCAGGGAGCTGTCGTTTCGCAATACGAATATCGACAAAACAAACAAGCGCCACACCACCGCGCGGCGAGCGCGCGGTGGATAGACACGAGTAGTCGGTGTATACGACCCGCGCCACTCGGATGCACCGAAAGTGGCGTGGTGTAACGTAGACGACGACTCTCGGCGTTTTAATAATAAATCGGGGTGCACGCACGTAGTTGTAGTTAAACAACGACGTACGCGTGTTCCAATCAGTGTGTAGAAAACTTTACATTCTCTACCGAGAAGCGCGTAAACACGCGCCCACATCGAACGTTCTTCCACTGCCAGACAGGAATCTCACTGTACGTCCCGTTGGGACGATTAGAGTCTTTTAGCACGGTCGTTAGATTTGTGATTATTTCGAATCGCCCGGTGATTGAGAGCCATTTTTTAATACCCACGACACTTAACTTTAACAGACCACTTATGCGTTTTCGCAGGATCTGAAAGTTAAAATATTCTTGGGTGATATCATATCGGTATGTACATATCTGAATCGAATAATATCAATGAAGAGATGTACATGTTTGCGCTGCCGTACCGCACATAATCGAGGAGATGGCGCGAGTCGCGCGCACCTAACCACCGTTCATGGGGCAGCAGGCAGGCAAATATTCAATTACCCGTCTGTCGGTACACGCTTGATTTAAACGCTGTTTTTATCAAACTGCGTACGTGTTGACTCGGGTCCAAAGTGCATAATAATAATTTTATGGAGTTAAAAAAGAATATGCGTTGTGGCGAATCGCGCGCCTCAGCACCGCGGCGCGGTGCGAGATATGCGCGCTTGTTGCGCACAGCCGGGATAACGCGAACAACAGTACGCACATTACATTTTCTCTCTCTTCTCCCAAGCGACGACTGGCCCGCGGTGATCGAATCATCTCGACCGCCACGATCTATCGTCGGTTGATATAAGTATTTTACGCGTGCACGGTACTATCGAATATACAAGGGACATGCGCTCCCCCGGCGGATACCTAATGCGTCGAGACAGCGCGCGATATTATAATAATAATAATAATATTTTTTTTCTCCAACTTGCTTGGAAATGTTCCCATTATTACCTATGTGTACTAGAAATTGTTAATGTATGTATTTAATTGTTGTATACTACTTACAT
>OW026308.1:24844809-24849809 GCA_932273695.1 Apotomis betuletana
ATGCTGCTCGCGTTTACGAGTTGTATACGTAGAGCTCGACGCACGATCACGTATCCTCTCCCTCCTCTTCCAATGAAGCGGCGGCGGATACAGATCGCTCCCGTACGATGTTATAGGCACTATCGTCTGTGTGTGGAGGATATATCGAATTATTTTGTAACGTATCATCGTTAGCATCGTGTGCAGTATTAGTACACCAGATAGAGAACAACGTACGAACAACGTTAATGATCCTTCCGCAGGTTCCCCTACGGAAACCTTGTTACGACTTTTACTTCCTCTAAATGATCAAGTTTGGTCAACTTCCCAGCAACGCCGACGGCCGTGAAGCCACCGCGTGTCGGTCCGAAGACCTCACTAAATCATTCAATCGGTAGTAGCGACGGGCGGTGTGTACAAAGGGCAGGGACGTAATCAACGCGAGCTTATGACTCGCGCTTACTAGGAATTCCTCGTTTATGGGGGATAATTGCAAACCCCAATCCCCAGCACGAAGGAGTTTCAACGGGTTGCCCGGGCCTCTAGGCCAAGGAGAACATGCTGATTCCTTCAGTGTAGCGCGCGTGCGGCCCAGGACATCTAAGGGCATCACAGACCTGTTATTGCTCAATCTCGTGCGGCTCGAAACCGCCGGTCCCTCTAAGAAGAATTTTAATACGTCGCCAGTGAGTTGCGCGACCGCGAACGGCCGCGCGCACCTAAATGACGACGCCTATTTAGCAGGCTAGAGTCTCGTTCGTTACCGGAATTAACCAGACAAATCGCTCCACCAACTAAGAACGGCCATGCACCACCACCCACCGAATCAAGAAAGAGCTGTTAATCTGTCAATCCTTCCGGTGTCCGGGCCTGGTGAGATTTCCCGTGTTGAGTCAAATTAAGCCGCAGGCTCCACTCCTGGTGGTGCCCTTCCGTCAATTCCTTTAAGTTTCAGCTTTGCAACCATACTCCCCCCGGAGTCCAAAATCTTTGGTTTCCCGGAAGCTGCCCGCCGAGCCATTGTAGTAACGTCGGCGGATCGCTAGATGACATATTTACGGTTAGAACTAGGGCGGTATCTAATCGCCTTCGAACCTCTAACTTTCGTTCTTGATTGATGAAAACACCTTTGGCAAATGCTTTCGCTGATGTTCGTCTTGCGACGATCCAAGAATTTCACCTCTAACGTCGCAATACGAATGCCCCCAGTTATCCCTATTAATCATTACCTCGGAGTTCTGAAAACCAACAAAATAGAACCGAGATCATATTCTATTATTCCATGCACGAAATATTCAAGCAGCATTTTGAGCCCGCTTTGAGCACTCTAATTTGTTCAAAGTAAAATTGTCGGCCCACCTCGACACTCACTGAAGAGCATCGCGATAGGATTTTTATATTGAACCGTAGTTTTACCTACGATTCACCGACGATATGCTCCGCAAACGTGTCAGTATCGCCGCGGATGCGGCAAACCGACAGCGCGATGCACAAATGCAACTACGAGCTTTTTAACCGCAACAATTTTAGTATACGCTATTGGAGCTGGAGTTACCGCGGCTGCTGGCACCAGACTTGCCCTCCAATTGTTCCTCGTTAAAATATTTAAAGTGTACTCATTCCGATTACGAGGCCTCGTAAGAGTCCCGTATCGTTATTTTTCGTCACTACCTCCCCGTGCCGGGAGTGGGTAATTTGCGCGCCTGCTGCCTTCCTTGGATGTGGTAGCCGTTTCTCAGGCTCCCTCTCCGGAATCGAACCCTGATTCCCCGTTACCCGTGACAACCATGGTAGTCGCAGAAACTACCATCGAAAGTTGATAAGGCAGACATTTGAAAGATGCGTCGCCGGTACTGGACCGTGCGATCTGCAAAAGTTATCCAGATTCATCAAAATGTTACGACTTCGGACGCGAGGCCCTCCGCCGATTGGTTTTGATCTAATAAAAGCACTCATCCCATCACTGGTCAGAGTTCTGATTGCATGTATTAGCTCTAGAATTACCACAGTTATCCAAGTAACTGAGTAAGATCTAAGGAACCAAAACTGATATATTGAGCCATTCGCGGTATCGCCTTAATACGGCTTGCACTGAGACATGCATGGCTTAATCTTTGAGACAAGCATATAACTACTGGCAGGATCAACCAGGGAGCTGTCGTTTCGCAATACGAATATCGACAAAACAAACAAGCGCCACACCACCGCGCGGCGAGCGCGCGGTGGATAGACACGAGTAGTCGGTGTATACGACCCGCGCCACTCGGATGCACCGAAAGTGGCGTGGTGTAACGTAGACGACGACTCTCGGCGTTTTAATAATAAATCGGGGTGCACGCACGTAGTTGTAGTTAAACAACGACGTACGCGTGTTCCAATCAGTGTGTAGAAAACTTTACATTCTCTACCGAGAAGCGCGTAAACACGCGCCCACATCGAACGTTCTTCCACTGCCAGACAGGAATCTCACTGTACGTCCCGTTGGGACGATTAGAGTCTTTTAGCACGGTCGTTAGATTTGTGATTATTTCGAATCGCCCGGTGATTGAGAGCCATTTTTTAATACCCACGACACTTAACTTTAACAGACCACTTATGCGTTTTCGCAGGATCTGAAAGTTAAAATATTCTTGGGTGATATCATATCGGTATGTACATATCTGAATCGAATAATATCAATGAAGAGATGTACATGTTTGCGCTGCCGTACCGCACATAATCGAGGAGATGGCGCGAGTCGCGCGCACCTAACCACCGTTCATGGGGCAGCAGGCAGGCAAATATTCAATTACCCGTCTGTCGGTACACGCTTGATTTAAACGCTGTTTTTATCAAACTGCGTACGTGTTGACTCGGGTCCAAAGTGCATAATAATAATTTTATGGAGTTAAAAAAGAATATGCGTTGTGGCGAATCGCGCGCCTCAGCACCGCGGCGCGGTGCGAGATATGCGCGCTTGTTGCGCACAGCCGGGATAACGCGAACAACAGTACGCACATTACATTTTCTCTCTCTTCTCCCAAGCGACGACTGGCCCGCGGTGATCGAATCATCTCGACCGCCACGATCTATCGTCGGTTGATATAAGTATTTTACGCGTGCACGGTACTATCGAATATACAAGGGACATGCGCTCCCCCGGCGGATACCTAATGCGTCGAGACAGCGCGCGATATTATAATAATAATAATAATATTTTTTTTCTCCAACTTGCTTGGAAATGTTCCCATTATTACCTATGTGTACTAGAAATTGTTAATGTATGTATTTAATTGTTGTATACTACTTACATAATGGGAATTGTGGCTACGTTTGTAATATTACAAAAAGATTCAATACCAGAATCCAGTTAAATCATAGGTTAAACACTGCCTTTTTGCTTATATGACGTGCACGGTACTGCGACTTCATAATCCGAAACGTCGCGCGCAACGCCGATGTTCGCTGCGCGCGAAATTTAAAACAAGCGAATTTGTTTGACCTTCATTTTCATAGATTGCATAACAAAAGTAGAACTTTTTTTTGTGTTTGTTGATAAAGTAAGTTAATTAGATTGTGTAGAAGCAAAATGACGGATTTTAATACAGTATTAATTACGCCGTAAGCGCTTACTAATAAAAATATAAAATAAAAATTCAGCATAGGTCTATATTTTCTGAGTTTTATAATACCAATACAACTAGCTACGAGAAGCTCGTAGAACACATCTAAACTGATTTAAATACTGACACGTTTTAGTTATAACGTTTAATTAATATCGTAGTGCCATGTCGCTGTTCCATAGAAGTCAATATTCTAAAATTTCAATAGCAATTACTGTTGATAGTTTTTATTCCACGGCAATTGAAATTTTGAGCTTAAATTTCATAATGATTTAATAATAATCATGCATAAGAAATACCTAAACCATACCTAACGCATCACCCTGTCAATTATTATTTTATTAAAAATAGCTTTGAGTTGACCTTAATTGTCCACTTAAAACAAAAAAAAGGACTTTAGAATTATCAAAACCTCGTCCATGTACATCACGCTCCGCGTACTGGCCTATAACTGTCATATCTATTTTAATCTCTGCACTCAAAAAATCATTTCTCCCGGTTAAATTGCTCAAAGTACTAAGTGCTATACATCAAATTGTGCGCGTTGACTCCAGCTACACGTTAAAGAAAAAAGTGTGAAAATCGGAAAACGTTTACTGTGTGAAAAGTGCAAAAAACCCAGTTTCCCATACATTATAAAGTTGTGAACTAGTTATCTGTTAATTGTACTTCGCCAGACTATCCGATCTTCTTCATTCTTTCATATTTTTACTCCTCTCTGTGTGCTCCTTCTGGTGACATATCGTCGAAAAACCGGAAAAACAATTTTCCAGTGAAAAACAGTTAAAGTGTTTTATTGCTAACTTTGTGAGACCTTCTAGTGCGTGCGGCTCTTGCAAGTGATCTATGACACCCACATTTTCTAGTGTCATTCGAAGCGTATTATAGCCCTGCAAACTCCTGGAAATTTTGAGGATTTTCTGCTGGAAAACAGAAGAGTTATCCCCAAGAAACTAAATCTGACGCAACCACGAGTTCATGGAAGCAGTGGCGTCCGGCTGTTTCTGACACTGCCGTGGCACGCCTGGCCCTTTTTCACACACGTGGCTGCTTGAACCAGGAAGATCGGAAGAAGTATACCGGAGAAATCAGGTTTTTTGTGCAAGTTTTCTCAAGATTTCTTAAAGACAATATTCCCCACTCCCCAGTTTTAAAATTAGATCTTTTACCCCCCATTTTTCATGCACCATTAGTTAGCTTAGTTACTGTAGTAGACCTGTGCCAAATTTCAGAACTTTATGTTTAACTATTCTTAAGATACAAACTTTCCACTGAAACAAGACGTTTGATCCCAATTTTCCCCAATATTTTACGTAATTTCAACCCAATTTTCGACTTTTATCCCTTTCGGTTTTTCCAAAAAAAAAATTCACGAAACGCTTTAAGTGGCTAAAAAAATAGGTTTCGAGTTTACTGCAA
>OW026308.1:24857309-24862309 GCA_932273695.1 Apotomis betuletana
TAGTTTTGTTTAAAACAAAAAAAACATCAATATCATATAAATATATTTGAATAACGAAATATTCAAAAAGAATATCTCACCGCTATTTATTTATTGGTTAGACTACACGTGCATTCCCAACGACGGTTGACGTTCGCGCTCGTATACGGTGTGTATGTATTCGCATCGGCAGTATAAGCGGTGGACACGGCGCGGATTTATACCGATCGAAACCACTTATGCTGCTCGCGTTTACGAGTTGTATACGTAGAGCTCGACGCACGATCACGTATCCTCTCCCTCCTCTTCCAATGAAGCGGCGGCGGATACAGATCGCTCCCGTACGATGTTATAGGCACTATCGTCTGTGTGTGGAGGATATATCGAATTATTTTGTAACGTATCATCGTTAGCATCGTGTGCAGTATTAGTACACCAGATAGAGAACAACGTACGAACAACGTTAATGATCCTTCCGCAGGTTCCCCTACGGAAACCTTGTTACGACTTTTACTTCCTCTAAATGATCAAGTTTGGTCAACTTCCCAGCAACGCCGACGGCCGTGAAGCCACCGCGTGTCGGTCCGAAGACCTCACTAAATCATTCAATCGGTAGTAGCGACGGGCGGTGTGTACAAAGGGCAGGGACGTAATCAACGCGAGCTTATGACTCGCGCTTACTAGGAATTCCTCGTTTATGGGGGATAATTGCAAACCCCAATCCCCAGCACGAAGGAGTTTCAACGGGTTGCCCGGGCCTCTAGGCCAAGGAGAACATGCTGATTCCTTCAGTGTAGCGCGCGTGCGGCCCAGGACATCTAAGGGCATCACAGACCTGTTATTGCTCAATCTCGTGCGGCTCGAAACCGCCGGTCCCTCTAAGAAGAATTTTAATACGTCGCCAGTGAGTTGCGCGACCGCGAACGGCCGCGCGCACCTAAATGACGACGCCTATTTAGCAGGCTAGAGTCTCGTTCGTTACCGGAATTAACCAGACAAATCGCTCCACCAACTAAGAACGGCCATGCACCACCACCCACCGAATCAAGAAAGAGCTGTTAATCTGTCAATCCTTCCGGTGTCCGGGCCTGGTGAGATTTCCCGTGTTGAGTCAAATTAAGCCGCAGGCTCCACTCCTGGTGGTGCCCTTCCGTCAATTCCTTTAAGTTTCAGCTTTGCAACCATACTCCCCCCGGAGTCCAAAATCTTTGGTTTCCCGGAAGCTGCCCGCCGAGCCATTGTAGTAACGTCGGCGGATCGCTAGATGACATATTTACGGTTAGAACTAGGGCGGTATCTAATCGCCTTCGAACCTCTAACTTTCGTTCTTGATTGATGAAAACACCTTTGGCAAATGCTTTCGCTGATGTTCGTCTTGCGACGATCCAAGAATTTCACCTCTAACGTCGCAATACGAATGCCCCCAGTTATCCCTATTAATCATTACCTCGGAGTTCTGAAAACCAACAAAATAGAACCGAGATCATATTCTATTATTCCATGCACGAAATATTCAAGCAGCATTTTGAGCCCGCTTTGAGCACTCTAATTTGTTCAAAGTAAAATTGTCGGCCCACCTCGACACTCACTGAAGAGCATCGCGATAGGATTTTTATATTGAACCGTAGTTTTACCTACGATTCACCGACGATATGCTCCGCAAACGTGTCAGTATCGCCGCGGATGCGGCAAACCGACAGCGCGATGCACAAATGCAACTACGAGCTTTTTAACCGCAACAATTTTAGTATACGCTATTGGAGCTGGAGTTACCGCGGCTGCTGGCACCAGACTTGCCCTCCAATTGTTCCTCGTTAAAATATTTAAAGTGTACTCATTCCGATTACGAGGCCTCGTAAGAGTCCCGTATCGTTATTTTTCGTCACTACCTCCCCGTGCCGGGAGTGGGTAATTTGCGCGCCTGCTGCCTTCCTTGGATGTGGTAGCCGTTTCTCAGGCTCCCTCTCCGGAATCGAACCCTGATTCCCCGTTACCCGTGACAACCATGGTAGTCGCAGAAACTACCATCGAAAGTTGATAAGGCAGACATTTGAAAGATGCGTCGCCGGTACTGGACCGTGCGATCTGCAAAAGTTATCCAGATTCATCAAAATGTTACGACTTCGGACGCGAGGCCCTCCGCCGATTGGTTTTGATCTAATAAAAGCACTCATCCCATCACTGGTCAGAGTTCTGATTGCATGTATTAGCTCTAGAATTACCACAGTTATCCAAGTAACTGAGTAAGATCTAAGGAACCAAAACTGATATATTGAGCCATTCGCGGTATCGCCTTAATACGGCTTGCACTGAGACATGCATGGCTTAATCTTTGAGACAAGCATATAACTACTGGCAGGATCAACCAGGGAGCTGTCGTTTCGCAATACGAATATCGACAAAACAAACAAGCGCCACACCACCGCGCGGCGAGCGCGCGGTGGATAGACACGAGTAGTCGGTGTATACGACCCGCGCCACTCGGATGCACCGAAAGTGGCGTGGTGTAACGTAGACGACGACTCTCGGCGTTTTAATAATAAATCGGGGTGCACGCACGTAGTTGTAGTTAAACAACGACGTACGCGTGTTCCAATCAGTGTGTAGAAAACTTTACATTCTCTACCGAGAAGCGCGTAAACACGCGCCCACATCGAACGTTCTTCCACTGCCAGACAGGAATCTCACTGTACGTCCCGTTGGGACGATTAGAGTCTTTTAGCACGGTCGTTAGATTTGTGATTATTTCGAATCGCCCGGTGATTGAGAGCCATTTTTTAATACCCACGACACTTAACTTTAACAGACCACTTATGCGTTTTCGCAGGATCTGAAAGTTAAAATATTCTTGGGTGATATCATATCGGTATGTACATATCTGAATCGAATAATATCAATGAAGAGATGTACATGTTTGCGCTGCCGTACCGCACATAATCGAGGAGATGGCGCGAGTCGCGCGCACCTAACCACCGTTCATGGGGCAGCAGGCAGGCAAATATTCAATTACCCGTCTGTCGGTACACGCTTGATTTAAACGCTGTTTTTATCAAACTGCGTACGTGTTGACTCGGGTCCAAAGTGCATAATAATAATTTTATGGAGTTAAAAAAGAATATGCGTTGTGGCGAATCGCGCGCCTCAGCACCGCGGCGCGGTGCGAGATATGCGCGCTTGTTGCGCACAGCCGGGATAACGCGAACAACAGTACGCACATTACATTTTCTCTCTCTTCTCCCAAGCGACGACTGGCCCGCGGTGATCGAATCATCTCGACCGCCACGATCTATCGTCGGTTGATATAAGTATTTTACGCGTGCACGGTACTATCGAATATACAAGGGACATGCGCTCCCCCGGCGGATACCTAATGCGTCGAGACAGCGCGCGATATTATAATAATAATAATAATATTTTTTTTCTCCAACTTGCTTGGAAATGTTCCCATTATTACCTATGTGTACTAGAAATTGTTAATGTATGTATTTAATTGTTGTATACTACTTACATAATGGGAATTGTGGCTACGTTTGTAATATTACAAAAAGATTCAATACCAGAATCCAGTTAAATCATAGGTTAAACACTGCCTTTTTGCTTATATGACGTGCACGGTACTGCGACTTCATAATCCGAAACGTCGCGCGCAACGCCGATGTTCGCTGCGCGCGAAATTTAAAACAAGCGAATTTGTTTGACCTTCATTTTCATAGATTGCATAACAAAAGTAGAACTTTTTTTTGTGTTTGTTGATAAAGTAAGTTAATTAGATTGTGTAGAAGCAAAATGACGGATTTTAATACAGTATTAATTACGCCGTAAGCGCTTACTAATAAAAATATAAAATAAAAATTCAGCATAGGTCTATATTTTCTGAGTTTTATAATACCAATACAACTAGCTACGAGAAGCTCGTAGAACACATCTAAACTGATTTAAATACTGACACGTTTTAGTTATAACGTTTAATTAATATCGTAGTGCCATGTCGCTGTTCCATAGAAGTCAATATTCTAAAATTTCAATAGCAATTACTGTTGATAGTTTTTATTCCACGGCAATTGAAATTTTGAGCTTAAATTTCATAATGATTTAATAATAATCATGCATAAGAAATACCTAAACCATACCTAACGCATCACCCTGTCAATTATTATTTTATTAAAAATAGCTTTGAGTTGACCTTAATTGTCCACTTAAAACAAAAAAAAGGACTTTAGAATTATCAAAACCTCGTCCATGTACATCACGCTCCGCGTACTGGCCTATAACTGTCATATCTATTTTAATCTCTGCACTCAAAAAATCATTTCTCCCGGTTAAATTGCTCAAAGTACTAAGTGCTATACATCAAATTGTGCGCGTTGACTCCAGCTACACGTTAAAGAAAAAAGTGTGAAAATCGGAAAACGTTTACTGTGTGAAAAGTGCAAAAAACCCAGTTTCCCATACATTATAAAGTTGTGAACTAGTTATCTGTTAATTGTACTTCGCCAGACTATCCGATCTTCTTCATTCTTTCATATTTTTACTCCTCTCTGTGTGCTCCTTCTGGTGACATATCGTCGAAAAACCGGAAAAACAATTTTCCAGTGAAAAACAGTTAAAGTGTTTTATTGCTAACTTTGTGAGACCTTCTAGTGCGTGCGGCTCTTGCAAGTGATCTATGACACCCACATTTTCTAGTGTCATTCGAAGCGTATTATAGCCCTGCAAACTCCTGGAAATTTTGAGGATTTTCTGCTGGAAAACAGAAGAGTTATCCCCAAGAAACTAAATCTGACGCAACCACGAGTTCATGGAAGCAGTGGCGTCCGGCTGTTTCTGACACTGCCGTGGCACGCCTGGCCCTTTTTCACACACGTGGCTGCTTGAACCAGGAAGATCGGAAGAAGTATACCGGAGAAATCAGGTTTTTTGTGCAAGTTTTCTCAAGATTTCTTAAAGACAATATTCCCCACTCCCCAGTTTTAAAATTAGATCTTTTACCCCCCATTTTTCATGCACCATTAGTTAGCTTA
>OW026308.1:24867309-24873308 GCA_932273695.1 Apotomis betuletana
CTACGGGAAAACGGCCCCGTTCAAGACGAACTTGGACAGGAGTTGCGACGACGAGAAAGCGGAACCTCCCGAACACCACATCTCCCGCGACCAGTGACGATCGCGGGATTCAGTGCTGGGCATTTTCCTGTTCGCTCGCCGCTACTAAGGAAATCCTGGTTAGTTTCTTTTCCTCCGCTTACTAATATGCTTAAATTCGGCGGGTGATCCTCCCTGATCTGAGGCCAACGATAAAAATTGGAGGCAGACACGATATCCGGTCAGCGCTACGACGCAGTATACGGCGCACCCGCGTTTGTGGCGCGGGCGCATCGTGAACGGCGTCGACGCGCTCTTCGGACGTCGAGTCCGCCTACGTTATGCGTTAGCAACGTGCTTCGACAGCTACGGCGACGTTCACACCTATATACCAGTGATAGCACACAGTGTGTACGCGCACGAGTGTATTACACACGCGCATACGCGAGTAAATCATATTTAAAAGGACGCCAATTGAGCTGAGAAGAGCACGCATGACGAACCTTCACGATCGTACACGTTTGATTATTAATAATAATAACAACAAACGGACGCAATGTGATACATACAATATAGTATTGTAATATTTATGCAGCCGGCCCTCAGACAGGAGTGGTCCTGGATGTGTCTCCACGGACCGCAATGTGCGTTCGAAATGTCGATGTTCAAATGTGTCCTGCAGTTCACACTATGACGCGCAGTTAACTGCGTTCTTCATCGACCCGCGAGCCAAGTGATCCACCGTCCAGGGTAATAGTTTTGTTTAAAACAAAAAAAACATCAATATCATATAAATATATTTGAATAACGAAATATTCAAAAAGAATATCTCACCGCTATTTATTTATTGGTTAGACTACACGTGCATTCCCAACGACGGTTGACGTTCGCGCTCGTATACGGTGTGTATGTATTCGCATCGGCAGTATAAGCGGTGGACACGGCGCGGATTTATACCGATCGAAACCACTTATGCTGCTCGCGTTTACGAGTTGTATACGTAGAGCTCGACGCACGATCACGTATCCTCTCCCTCCTCTTCCAATGAAGCGGCGGCGGATACAGATCGCTCCCGTACGATGTTATAGGCACTATCGTCTGTGTGTGGAGGATATATCGAATTATTTTGTAACGTATCATCGTTAGCATCGTGTGCAGTATTAGTACACCAGATAGAGAACAACGTACGAACAACGTTAATGATCCTTCCGCAGGTTCCCCTACGGAAACCTTGTTACGACTTTTACTTCCTCTAAATGATCAAGTTTGGTCAACTTCCCAGCAACGCCGACGGCCGTGAAGCCACCGCGTGTCGGTCCGAAGACCTCACTAAATCATTCAATCGGTAGTAGCGACGGGCGGTGTGTACAAAGGGCAGGGACGTAATCAACGCGAGCTTATGACTCGCGCTTACTAGGAATTCCTCGTTTATGGGGGATAATTGCAAACCCCAATCCCCAGCACGAAGGAGTTTCAACGGGTTGCCCGGGCCTCTAGGCCAAGGAGAACATGCTGATTCCTTCAGTGTAGCGCGCGTGCGGCCCAGGACATCTAAGGGCATCACAGACCTGTTATTGCTCAATCTCGTGCGGCTCGAAACCGCCGGTCCCTCTAAGAAGAATTTTAATACGTCGCCAGTGAGTTGCGCGACCGCGAACGGCCGCGCGCACCTAAATGACGACGCCTATTTAGCAGGCTAGAGTCTCGTTCGTTACCGGAATTAACCAGACAAATCGCTCCACCAACTAAGAACGGCCATGCACCACCACCCACCGAATCAAGAAAGAGCTGTTAATCTGTCAATCCTTCCGGTGTCCGGGCCTGGTGAGATTTCCCGTGTTGAGTCAAATTAAGCCGCAGGCTCCACTCCTGGTGGTGCCCTTCCGTCAATTCCTTTAAGTTTCAGCTTTGCAACCATACTCCCCCCGGAGTCCAAAATCTTTGGTTTCCCGGAAGCTGCCCGCCGAGCCATTGTAGTAACGTCGGCGGATCGCTAGATGACATATTTACGGTTAGAACTAGGGCGGTATCTAATCGCCTTCGAACCTCTAACTTTCGTTCTTGATTGATGAAAACACCTTTGGCAAATGCTTTCGCTGATGTTCGTCTTGCGACGATCCAAGAATTTCACCTCTAACGTCGCAATACGAATGCCCCCAGTTATCCCTATTAATCATTACCTCGGAGTTCTGAAAACCAACAAAATAGAACCGAGATCATATTCTATTATTCCATGCACGAAATATTCAAGCAGCATTTTGAGCCCGCTTTGAGCACTCTAATTTGTTCAAAGTAAAATTGTCGGCCCACCTCGACACTCACTGAAGAGCATCGCGATAGGATTTTTATATTGAACCGTAGTTTTACCTACGATTCACCGACGATATGCTCCGCAAACGTGTCAGTATCGCCGCGGATGCGGCAAACCGACAGCGCGATGCACAAATGCAACTACGAGCTTTTTAACCGCAACAATTTTAGTATACGCTATTGGAGCTGGAGTTACCGCGGCTGCTGGCACCAGACTTGCCCTCCAATTGTTCCTCGTTAAAATATTTAAAGTGTACTCATTCCGATTACGAGGCCTCGTAAGAGTCCCGTATCGTTATTTTTCGTCACTACCTCCCCGTGCCGGGAGTGGGTAATTTGCGCGCCTGCTGCCTTCCTTGGATGTGGTAGCCGTTTCTCAGGCTCCCTCTCCGGAATCGAACCCTGATTCCCCGTTACCCGTGACAACCATGGTAGTCGCAGAAACTACCATCGAAAGTTGATAAGGCAGACATTTGAAAGATGCGTCGCCGGTACTGGACCGTGCGATCTGCAAAAGTTATCCAGATTCATCAAAATGTTACGACTTCGGACGCGAGGCCCTCCGCCGATTGGTTTTGATCTAATAAAAGCACTCATCCCATCACTGGTCAGAGTTCTGATTGCATGTATTAGCTCTAGAATTACCACAGTTATCCAAGTAACTGAGTAAGATCTAAGGAACCAAAACTGATATATTGAGCCATTCGCGGTATCGCCTTAATACGGCTTGCACTGAGACATGCATGGCTTAATCTTTGAGACAAGCATATAACTACTGGCAGGATCAACCAGGGAGCTGTCGTTTCGCAATACGAATATCGACAAAACAAACAAGCGCCACACCACCGCGCGGCGAGCGCGCGGTGGATAGACACGAGTAGTCGGTGTATACGACCCGCGCCACTCGGATGCACCGAAAGTGGCGTGGTGTAACGTAGACGACGACTCTCGGCGTTTTAATAATAAATCGGGGTGCACGCACGTAGTTGTAGTTAAACAACGACGTACGCGTGTTCCAATCAGTGTGTAGAAAACTTTACATTCTCTACCGAGAAGCGCGTAAACACGCGCCCACATCGAACGTTCTTCCACTGCCAGACAGGAATCTCACTGTACGTCCCGTTGGGACGATTAGAGTCTTTTAGCACGGTCGTTAGATTTGTGATTATTTCGAATCGCCCGGTGATTGAGAGCCATTTTTTAATACCCACGACACTTAACTTTAACAGACCACTTATGCGTTTTCGCAGGATCTGAAAGTTAAAATATTCTTGGGTGATATCATATCGGTATGTACATATCTGAATCGAATAATATCAATGAAGAGATGTACATGTTTGCGCTGCCGTACCGCACATAATCGAGGAGATGGCGCGAGTCGCGCGCACCTAACCACCGTTCATGGGGCAGCAGGCAGGCAAATATTCAATTACCCGTCTGTCGGTACACGCTTGATTTAAACGCTGTTTTTATCAAACTGCGTACGTGTTGACTCGGGTCCAAAGTGCATAATAATAATTTTATGGAGTTAAAAAAGAATATGCGTTGTGGCGAATCGCGCGCCTCAGCACCGCGGCGCGGTGCGAGATATGCGCGCTTGTTGCGCACAGCCGGGATAACGCGAACAACAGTACGCACATTACATTTTCTCTCTCTTCTCCCAAGCGACGACTGGCCCGCGGTGATCGAATCATCTCGACCGCCACGATCTATCGTCGGTTGATATAAGTATTTTACGCGTGCACGGTACTATCGAATATACAAGGGACATGCGCTCCCCCGGCGGATACCTAATGCGTCGAGACAGCGCGCGATATTATAATAATAATAATAATATTTTTTTTCTCCAACTTGCTTGGAAATGTTCCCATTATTACCTATGTGTACTAGAAATTGTTAATGTATGTATTTAATTGTTGTATACTACTTACATAATGGGAATTGTGGCTACGTTTGTAATATTACAAAAAGATTCAATACCAGAATCCAGTTAAATCATAGGTTAAACACTGCCTTTTTGCTTATATGACGTGCACGGTACTGCGACTTCATAATCCGAAACGTCGCGCGCAACGCCGATGTTCGCTGCGCGCGAAATTTAAAACAAGCGAATTTGTTTGACCTTCATTTTCATAGATTGCATAACAAAAGTAGAACTTTTTTTTGTGTTTGTTGATAAAGTAAGTTAATTAGATTGTGTAGAAGCAAAATGACGGATTTTAATACAGTATTAATTACGCCGTAAGCGCTTACTAATAAAAATATAAAATAAAAATTCAGCATAGGTCTATATTTTCTGAGTTTTATAATACCAATACAACTAGCTACGAGAAGCTCGTAGAACACATCTAAACTGATTTAAATACTGACACGTTTTAGTTATAACGTTTAATTAATATCGTAGTGCCATGTCGCTGTTCCATAGAAGTCAATATTCTAAAATTTCAATAGCAATTACTGTTGATAGTTTTTATTCCACGGCAATTGAAATTTTGAGCTTAAATTTCATAATGATTTAATAATAATCATGCATAAGAAATACCTAAACCATACCTAACGCATCACCCTGTCAATTATTATTTTATTAAAAATAGCTTTGAGTTGACCTTAATTGTCCACTTAAAACAAAAAAAAGGACTTTAGAATTATCAAAACCTCGTCCATGTACATCACGCTCCGCGTACTGGCCTATAACTGTCATATCTATTTTAATCTCTGCACTCAAAAAATCATTTCTCCCGGTTAAATTGCTCAAAGTACTAAGTGCTATACATCAAATTGTGCGCGTTGACTCCAGCTACACGTTAAAGAAAAAAGTGTGAAAATCGGAAAACGTTTACTGTGTGAAAAGTGCAAAAAACCCAGTTTCCCATACATTATAAAGTTGTGAACTAGTTATCTGTTAATTGTACTTCGCCAGACTATCCGATCTTCTTCATTCTTTCATATTTTTACTCCTCTCTGTGTGCTCCTTCTGGTGACATATCGTCGAAAAACCGGAAAAACAATTTTCCAGTGAAAAACAGTTAAAGTGTTTTATTGCTAACTTTGTGAGACCTTCTAGTGCGTGCGGCTCTTGCAAGTGATCTATGACACCCACATTTTCTAGTGTCATTCGAAGCGTATTATAGCCCTGCAAACTCCTGGAAATTTTGAGGATTTTCTGCTGGAAAACAGAAGAGTTATCCCCAAGAAACTAAATCTGACGCAACCACGAGTTCATGGAAGCAGTGGCGTCCGGCTGTTTCTGACACTGCCGTGGCACGCCTGGCCCTTTTTCACACACGTGGCTGCTTGAACCAGGAAGATCGGAAGAAGTATACCGGAGAAATCAGGTTTTTTGTGCAAGTTTTCTCAAGATTTCTTAAAGACAATATTCCCCACTCCCCAGTTTTAAAATTAGATCTTTTACCCCCCATTTTTCATGCACCATTAGTTAGCTTAGTTACTGTAGTAGACCTGTGCCAAATTTCAGAACTTTATGTTTAACTATTCTTAAGATACAAACTTTCCACTGAAACAAGACGTTTGATCCCAATTTTCCCCAATATTTTACGTAATTTCAACCCAATTTTCGACTTTTATCCCTTTCGGTTTTTCCAAAAAAAAAATTCACGAAACGCTTTAAGTGGCTAAAAAAATAGGTTTCGAGTTTACTGCAACATTTTCAC
>OW026309.1:640000-647500 GCA_932273695.1 Apotomis betuletana
ATGTTACGTAATCTGACATGTTGTCTGACACTGGCTTCGCCTTGACAAAAACCCTGCTAAAAAGGCAAGGCACCAATCTGACTACCCCAAGTGTCATTCGACTTATTCTAAAGCATAGACCATTCGATACGATATTAAAAAGATAGGCTTCCACAATTTAATCGCCTGGTGTAAAACCGGCTTAAATAAATTACCCGATTAAATCGCCTCGAATGTTCCCACCTTAACTGCCTGGAGTATGACACACGTCGCATGCTCCAAACAATTGTACCACGATATGTCACTGCCCTTATATTAGATGTCTGACACATTGTCTATGACACTTGTCTCAGTCATCCAAACAAACAGTGACAATCGTCTACTACTAGCTTAATATTAGAATCCTGGCGCATATATATTAAATATGCCCCAGAAATCTGTACCTTAATTACCTCTTATCCTAAATAAATACCTGGACTAAAGTATTATCTTTAGTCCAGCTATCTGTACCACTCCTAAACAAAAAGAAATTACGACCTCATAATTGATTTTACGACCATCGATCATAGCGGTACACGTCATAATGACATGTCAAAATGCTATGTCACTGTCGAAAAGTCAATTATTAAAACGCGAAACGAAAGTTATTTTTATTAAAGAAATCCTACCTAACATTTAATTAAAATTAATAAAATTTATTATATTACAGACATGAAAATAAAATAAAATCTTCAGTCTGCATTGGCCTGATGCAGGGTGCAGAGTCCTTGGCCCGACAGGCCAAGACCCCACGATCCTGCCGCCGCCTGGATGAAGAATGCGAGCCGCATTCAGTCACACCAGTAGCTGAAATCCCAGGGAGCTGGGACAGCTATGTATGGCCTCCGCAGTGTGATACATGAAAATAAAAGATTATTATAACATGTGTAAACATTAAAGTTCTGAAAAGAAAATCAGTGTTATAATTAATTATTGGAATTCTGTGAAAGTTATAAGTTATTATTATTACAAGGAAAGGTAATGTAAGTGCAATAACTTAAAGTGCAATAAATTCATAGTGCAAGAAATTAAAAATTGAACTTCCTATAGTAATATCTTAGAAATGCAGCTAATATATAGTGGAAAGAAATTAAATTATAGTTACAACAGTGACACTTGCAAATGCAACAAACATAACTGCATCCTTGTACAGTCAGCCTGAATTAAAAATTGCTGAAAAATAATAGTTTTATTATTTACACCCTAGAAATATAGAACTGTTTAAATTTATTTTTAATTAACGATTGAAGAATTTCTTCAATCTGTTAACATGAATTATTACATTTTTGGCACGACCATTAGGAGTGAGTCTTTGCACCACATAATTCCATGGAGTCTGCGAAATTTTTAACTAGAGTCACGCGAGTATTGCAAGTTACCCCGCACCTCCACCAAGTGTGACGACTGCTGGGGGATAGCTTCAGATGATGAATAAAAGAGCACTAGAGGTACTTCCTTAAAACTGTTTATTGCCCAGAGGCCAGACGATAACTCACTATACATTTTATTTTTAAGACTAATGTCATACGTCTTATTCTAAATCTAAAAACTACTTTATTCTTAAGTTGATGGCCAACCACCATCCGTGAAGCACAACCTTCACATTAGATAGATAGATAGATAGATAGATAGATAGATAGATAGATAGATAGATAGATAGATAGATAGATAGATAGATAGATAGATAGATAGATAGATAGATAGATAGATAGATAGATAGATAGATAGATAGATAGATAGATAGATAGATAGATAGTGTGACGACTGCTGGGGGATAGCTTCAGATGATGAATAAAAGAGCACTAGAGGTACTTCCTTAAAACTGTTTATTGCCCAGAGGCCAGACGATAACTCACTATACATTTTATTTTTAAGACTAATGTCATACGTCTTATTCTAAATCTAAAAACTACTTTATTCTTAAGTTGATGGCCAACCACCATCCGTGAAGCACAACCTTCACATTTCCCGCCGTCTCGGGGTGGACGAGGGAAATTCATCTTAATACAGAGACACTAGACAGACTACTCCTGCCTAACACATAATAAGTCCCTACCTATGCAGGGATACCCATACATTCATACCCAGATGGTCTCTTGCTAAGAGATAACCAGGGTCAGGACATGAGCAGACACTAGCCTATGGCATGTTACGTAATCTGACATGTTGTCTGACACTGGCTTCGCCTTGACAAAAACCCTGCTAAAAAGGCAAGGCACCAATCTGACTACCCCAAGTGTCATTCGACTTATTCTAAAGCATAGACCATTCGATACGATATTAAAAAGATAGGCTTCCACAATTTAATCGCCTGGTGTAAAACCGGCTTAAATAAATTACCCGATTAAATCGCCTCGAATGTTCCCACCTTAACTGCCTGGAGTATGACACACGTCGCATGCTCCAAACAATTGTACCACGATATGTCACTGCCCTTATATTAGATGTCTGACACATTGTCTATGACACTTGTCTCAGTCATCCAAACAAACAGTGACAATCGTCTACTACTAGCTTAATATTAGAATCCTGGCGCATATATATTAAATATGCCCCAGAAATCTGTACCTTAATTACCTCTTAT
This sequence comes from Apotomis betuletana, assembly GCA_932273695.1. Lineage (NCBI taxonomy): Eukaryota > Metazoa > Arthropoda > Insecta > Lepidoptera > Tortricidae > Apotomis > Apotomis betuletana. The sequence goes on from OW026309.1 coordinate 642,603, forward strand.
CCTAAATAAATACCTGGACTAAAGTATTATCTTTAGTCCAGCTATCTGTACCACTCCTAAACAAAAAGAAATTACGACCTCATAATTGATTTTACGACCATCGATCATAGCGGTACACGTCATAATGACATGTCAAAATGCTATGTCACTGTCGAAAAGTCAATTATTAAAACGCGAAACGAAAGTTATTTTTATTAAAGAAATCCTACCTAACATTTAATTAAAATTAATAAAATTTATTATATTACAGACATGAAAATAAAATAAAATCTTCAGTCTGCATTGGCCTGATGCAGGGTGCAGAGTCCTTGGCCCGACAGGCCAAGACCCCACGATCCTGCCGCCGCCTGGATGAAGAATGCGAGCCGCATTCAGTCACACCAGTAGCTGAAATCCCAGGGAGCTGGGACAGCTATGTATGGCCTCCGCAGTGTGATACATGAAAATAAAAGATTATTATAACATGTGTAAACATTAAAGTTCTGAAAAGAAAATCAGTGTTATAATTAATTATTGGAATTCTGTGAAAGTTATAAGTTATTATTATTACAAGGAAAGGTAATGTAAGTGCAATAACTTAAAGTGCAATAAATTCATAGTGCAAGAAATTAAAAATTGAACTTCCTATAGTAATATCTTAGAAATGCAGCTAATATATAGTGGAAAGAAATTAAATTATAGTTACAACAGTGACACTTGCAAATGCAACAAACATAACTGCATCCTTGTACAGTCAGCCTGAATTAAAAATTGCTGAAAAATAATAGTTTTATTATTTACACCCTAGAAATATAGAACTGTTTAAATTTATTTTTAATTAACGATTGAAGAATTTCTTCAATCTGTTAACATGAATTATTACATTTTTGGCACGACCATTAGGAGTGAGTCTTTGCACCACATAATTCCATGGAGTCTGCGAAATTTTTAACTAGAGTCACGCGAGTATTGCAAGTTACCCCGCACCTCCACCAAGTGTGACGACTGCTGGGGGATAGCTTCAGATGATGAATAAAAGAGCACTAGAGGTACTTCCTTAAAACTGTTTATTGCCCAGAGGCCAGACGATAACTCACTATACATTTTATTTTTAAGACTAATGTCATACGTCTTATTCTAAATCTAAAAACTACTTTATTCTTAAGTTGATGGCCAACCACCATCCGTGAAGCACAACCTTCACATTAGATAGATAGATAGATAGATAGATAGATAGATAGATAGATAGATAGATAGATAGATAGATAGATAGATAGATAGATAGATAGATAGATAGATAGATAGATAGATAGATAGATAGATAGATAGATAGATAGATAGATAGATAGATAGATAGATAGATAGATAGATAGATAGATAGATAGATAGATAGATAGATAGATAGATAGATAGATAGATAGATAGATAGATAGATAGATAGATAGATAGATAGATAGATAGATAGATAGATAGATAGATAGATAGATAGATAGATAGATAGATAGATAGATAGATAGATAGATAGATAGATAGATAGATAGATAGATAGATAGATAGATAGATAGATAGATAGATAGATAGATAGATAGATAGATAGATAGATAGATAGATAGATAGATAGATAGATAGATAGATAGATAGATAGATAGATAGATAGATAGATAGATAGATAGATAGATAGATAGATAGATAGATAGATAGATAGATAGATAGATAGATAGATAGATAGATAGATAGATAGATAGATAGATAGATAGATAGATAGATAGATAGATAGATAGATAGATAGATAGATAGATAGATAGATAGATAGATAGATAGATAGATAGATAGATAGATAGATAGATAGATAGATAGATAGATAGATAGATAGATAGATAGATAGATAGATAGATAGATAGATAGATAGATAGATAGATAGATAGATAGATAGATAGATAGATAGATAGATAGATAGATAGATAGATAGATAGATAGATAGATAGATAGATAGATAGATAGATAGATAGATAGATAGATAGATAGATAGATAGATAGATAGATAGATAGATAGATAGATAGATAGATAGATAGATAGATAGATAGATAGATAGATAGATAGTTTTAGTTTTAGTTTTAGTTTTAGTTTTAGTTTTAGTTTTAGTTTTAGTTTATTTGTCTCACAATATAATGTTCTTGTAAAATATAAGAGTATGTCAGTTTACATTACTTATCATAAAGTGATCGTCAATTTACATTATATACAAATACAAAAAAATCTTAACAACTAGCTTGGTAGTACACAATAGTATACATACCTAATCAAAATAAATAAATAAATTATAGTACCAATACCATGGTACCAATCAAATTACAAACAAAAATAAATAATAAAGACATGTCAAAATTTCAAGAATAAAATAATAGAAATCATTTAAATACAAAATCCTTAAGAACTAAAACAAAATTTAAATTACATAAAACAAACGATGAATGTCAAAATACTATTACAATAAAATCTATTTAACAATGTCAATATATTCTTTTACTGAGTACAGCGACTTTTCCAATAAAAGGTTCTTCAGCTTACGTTTAAACGTTTCCTCAGAACGTTCATTTTTGAGGTCAGCGGGCAGATGCTCGTAGTAGGTTGGCCCTATAACCCGCGGGTTTTTGGCTTGTAGCACGGTGCGGCGCGGCACTGTCCGGAGCTGGCCCGTGCTGCGGAGACACTTACCCTTAGATAGATAGATAGATAGATAGATAGATAGATAGATAGATAGATAGATAGATAGATAGATAGATAGATAGATAGATAGATAGATAGATAGATAGATAGATAGATAGATAGATAGATAGATAGATAGATAGATAGATAGATAGATAGATAGATAGATAGATAGATAGATAGATAGATAGATAGATAGATAGATAGATAGATAGATAGATAGATAGATAGATAGATAGATAGATAGATAGATAGATAGATAGATAGATAGATAGATAGATAGATAGATAGATAGATAGATAGATAGATAGATAGATAGATAGATAGATAGATAGATAGATAGATAGATAGATAGATAGATAGATAGATAGATAGATAGATAGATAGATAGATAGATAGATAGATAGATAGATAGATAGATAGATAGATAGATAGATAGATAGATAGATAGATAGATAGATAGATAGATAGATAGATAGATAGATAGATAGATAGATAGATAGATAGATAGATAGATAGATAGATAGATAGATAGATAGATAGATAGATAGATAGATAGATAGATAGATAGATAGATAGATAGATAGATAGATAGATAGATAGATAGATAGATAGATAGATAGATAGATAGATAGATAGATAGATAGATAGATAGATAGATAGATAGATAGATAGATAGATAGATAGATAGATAGATAGATAGATAGATAGATAGATAGATAGATAGATAGATAGATAGATAGATAGATAGATAGATAGATAGATAGATAGATAGATAGATAGATAGATAGATAGATAGATAGATAGATAGATAGATAGATAGATAGATAGATAGATAGATAGATAGATAGATAGATAGATAGATAGATAGATAGATAGATAGATAGATAGATAGATAGATAGATAGATAGATAGATAGATAGATAGATAGATAGATAGATAGATAGATAGATAGATAGATAGATAGATAGATAGATAGATAGATAGATAGATAGATAGATAGATAGATAGATAGATAGATAGATAGATAGATAGATAGATAGATAGATAGATAGATAGATAGATAGATAGATAGATAGATAGATAGATAGATAGATAGATAGATAGATAGATAGATAGATAGATAGATAGATAGATAGATAGATAGATAGATAGATAGATAGATAGATAGATAGATAGATAGATAGATAGATAGATAGATAGATAGATAGATAGATAGATAGATAGATAGATAGATAGATAGATAGATAGATAGATAGATAGATAGATAGATAGATAGATAGATAGATAGATAGATAGATAGATAGATAGATAGATAGATAGATAGATAGATAGATAGATAGATAGATAGATAGATAGATAGATAGATAGATAGATAGATAGATAGATAGATAGATAGATAGATAGATAGATAGATAGATAGATAGATAGATAGATAGATAGATAGATAGATAGATAGATAGATAGATAGATAGATAGATAGATAGATAGATAGATAGATAGATAGATAGATAGATAGATAGATAGATAGATAGATAGATAGATAGATAGATAGATAGATAGATAGATAGATAGATAGATAGATAGATAGATAGATAGATAGATAGATAGATAGATAGATAGATAGATAGATAGATAGATAGATAGATAGATAGATAGATAGATAGATAGATAGATAGATAGATAGATAGATAGATAGATAGATAGATAGATAGATAGATAGATAGATAGATAGATAGATAGATAGATAGATAGATAGATAGATAGATAGATAGATAGATAGATAGATAGATAGATAGATAGATAGATAGATAGATAGATAGATAGATAGATAGATAGATAGATAGATAGATAGATAGATAGATAGATAGATAGATAGATAGATAGATAGATAGATAGATAGATAGATAGATAGATAGATAGATAGATAGATAGATAGATAGATAGATAGATAGATAGATAGATAGATAGATAGATAGATAGATAGATAGATAGATACTGATAGATAGATACTGATAGATACTGTGACGACTGCTGGGGGATAGCTTCAGATGATGAATAAAAGAGCACTAGAGGTACTTCCTTAAAACTGTTTATTGCCCAGAGGCCAGACGATAACTCACTATACATTTTATTTTTAAGACTAATGTCATACGTCTTATTCTAAATCTAAAAACTACTTTATTCTTAAGTTGATGGCCAACCACCATCC
>OW026309.1:652500-895000 GCA_932273695.1 Apotomis betuletana
AGATAGATAGATAGATAGATAGATAGATAGATAGATAGATAGATAGATAGATAGATAGATAGATAGATAGATAGATAGATAGATAGATAGATAGATAGATAGATAGATAGATAGATAGATAGATAGATAGATAGATAGATAGATAGATAGATAGATAGATAGATAGATAGATAGATAGATAGATAGATAGATAGATAGATAGATAGATAGATAGATAGATAGATAGATAGATAGATAGATAGATAGATAGATAGATAGATAGATAGATAGATAGATAGATAGATAGATAGATAGATAGATAGATAGATAGATAGATAGATAGATAGATAGATAGATAGATAGATAGATAGATAGATAGATAGATAGATAGATAGATAGATAGATAGATAGATAGATAGATAGATAGATAGATAGATAGATAGATAGATAGATAGATAGATAGATAGATAGATAGATAGATAGATAGATAGATAGATAGATAGATAGATAGATAGATAGATAGATAGATAGATAGATAGATAGATAGATAGATAGATAGATAGATAGATAGATAGATAGATAGATAGATAGATAGATAGATAGATAGATAGATAGATAGATAGATAGATAGATAGATAGATAGATAGATAGATAGATAGATAGATAGATAGATAGATAGATAGATAGATAGATAGATAGATAGATAGATAGATAGATAGATAGATAGATAGATAGATAGATAGATAGATAGATAGATAGATAGATAGATAGATAGATAGATAGATAGATAGATAGATAGATAGATAGATAGATAGATAGATAGATAGATAGATAGATAGATAGATAGATAGATAGATAGATAGATAGATAGATAGATAGATAGATAGATAGATAGATAGATAGATAGATAGATAGATAGATAGATAGATAGATAGATAGATAGATAGATAGATAGATAGATAGATAGATAGATAGATAGATAGATAGATAGATAGATAGATAGATAGATAGATAGATAGATAGATAGATAGATAGATAGATAGATAGATAGATAGATAGATAGATAGATAGATAGATAGATAGATAGTTTTAGTTTTAGTTTATTTGTCTCACAATATAATGTTCTTGTAAAATATAAGAGTATGTCAGTTTACATTACTTATCATAAAGTGATCGTCAATTTACATTATATACAAATACAAAAATATCTTAACAACTAGCTTGGTAGTACACAATAGTATACATACCTAATCAAAATAAATAAATAAATTATAGTACCAATACCATGGTACCAATCAAATTACAAACAAAAATAAATAATATAGACATGTCAAAATTTCAAGAATAAAATAATAGAAATCATTTAAATACAAAATCCTTAAGAACTAAAACAAAATTTAAATTACATAAAACAAACGATGAATGTCAAAATACTATTACAATAAAATCTATTTAACAATGTCAATATATTCTTTTACTGAGTACAGCGACTTTTCCAATAAAAGGTTCTTCAGCTTACGTTTAAACGTTTCCTCAGAACGTTCATTTTTGAGGTCAGCGGGCAGATGCTCGTAGTAGGTTGGCCCTATAACCCGCGGGTTTTTGGCTTGTAGCACGGTGCGGCGCGGCACTGTCCGGAGCTGGCCCGTGCTGCGGAGACACTTACCCTTAGATAGATAGATAGATAGATAGATAGATAGATAGATAGATAGATAGATAGATAGATAGATAGATAGATAGATAGATAGATAGATAGATAGATAGATAGATAGATAGATAGATAGATAGATAGATAGATAGATAGATAGATAGATAGATAGATAGATAGATAGATAGATAGATAGATAGATAGATAGATAGATAGATAGATAGATAGATAGATAGATAGATAGATAGATAGATAGATAGATAGATAGATAGATAGATAGATAGATAGATAGATAGATAGATAGATAGATAGATAGATAGATAGATAGATAGATAGATAGATAGATAGATAGATAGATAGATAGATAGATAGATAGATAGATAGATAGATAGATAGATAGATAGATAGATAGATAGATAGATAGATAGATAGATAGATAGATAGATAGATAGATAGATAGATAGATAGATAGATAGATAGATAGATAGATAGATAGATAGATAGATAGATAGATAGATAGATAGATAGATAGATAGATAGATAGATAGATAGATAGATAGATAGATAGATAGATAGATAGATAGATAGATAGATAGATAGATAGATAGATAGATAGATAGATAGATAGATAGATAGATAGATAGATAGATAGATAGATAGATAGATAGATAGATAGATAGATAGATAGATAGATAGATAGATAGATAGATAGATAGATAGATAGATAGATAGATAGATAGATAGATAGATAGATAGATAGATAGATAGATAGATAGATAGATAGATAGATAGATAGATAGATAGATAGATAGATAGATAGATAGATAGATAGATAGATAGATAGATAGATAGATAGATAGATAGATAGATAGATAGATAGATAGATAGATAGATAGATAGATAGATAGATAGATAGATAGATAGATAGATAGATAGATAGATAGATAGATAGATAGATAGATAGATAGATAGATAGATAGATAGATATAGATAGATAGATAGATAGATAGATAGATAGATAGATAGATAGATAGATAGATAGATAGATAGATAGATAGATAGATAGATAGATAGATAGATAGATAGATAGATAGATAGATAGATAGATAGATAGATAGATAGATAGATAGATAGATAGATAGATAGATAGATAGATAGATAGATAGATAGATAGATAGATAGATAGATAGATAGATAGATAGATAGATAGATAGATAGATAGATAGATAGATAGATAGATAGATAGATAGATAGATAGATAGATAGATAGATAGATAGATAGATAGATAGATAGATAGATAGATAGATAGATAGATAGATAGATAGATAGATAGATAGATAGATAGATAGATAGATAGATAGATAGATAGATAGATAGATAGATAGATAGATAGATAGATAGATAGATAGATAGATAGATAGATAGATAGATAGATAGATAGATAGATAGATAGATAGATAGATAGATAGATAGATAGATAGATAGATAGATAGATAGATAGATAGATAGATAGATAGATAGATAGATAGATAGATAGATAGATAGATAGATAGATAGATAGATAGATAGATAGATAGATAGATAGATAGATAGATAGATAGATAGATAGATAGATAGATAGATAGATAGATAGATAGATAGATAGATAGATAGATAGATAGATAGATAGATAGATAGATAGATAGATAGATAGATAGATAGATAGATAGATAGATAGATAGATAGATAGATAGATAGATAGATAGATAGATAGATAGATAGATAGATAGATAGATAGATAGATAGATAGATAGATAGATAGATAGATAGATAGATAGATAGATAGATAGATAGATAGATAGATAGATAGATAGATAGATAGATAGATAGATAGATAGATAGATAGATAGATAGATAGATAGATAGATAGATAGATAGATAGATAGATAGATAGATAGATAGATAGATAGATAGATAGATAGATAGATAGATAGATAGATAGATAGATAGATAGATAGATAGATAGATAGATAGATAGATAGATAGATAGATAGATAGATAGATAGATAGATAGATAGATAGATAGATAGATAGATAGATAGATAGATAGATAGATAGATAGATAGATAGATAGATAGATAGATAGATAGATAGATAGATAGATAGATAGATAGATAGATAGATAGATAGATAGATAGATAGATAGATAGATAGATAGATAGATAGATAGATAGATAGATAGATAGATAGATAGATAGATAGATAGATAGATAGATAGATAGATAGATAGATAGATAGATAGATAGATAGATAGATAGATAGATAGATAGATAGATAGATAGATAGATAGATAGATAGATAGATAGATAGATAGATAGATAGATAGTTTTAGTTTTAGTTTTAGTTTATTTGTCTCACAATATAATGTTCTTGTAAAATATAAGAGTATGTCAGTTTACATTACTTATCATAAAGTGATCGTCAATTTACATTATATACAAATACAAAAATATCTTAACAACTAGCTTGGTAGTACACAATAGTATACATACCTAATCAAAATAAATAAATAAATTATAGTACCAATACCATGGTACCAATCAAATTACAAACAAAAATAAATAATATAGACATGTCAAAATTTCAAGAATAAAATAATAGAAATCATTTAAATACAAAATCCTTAAGAACTAAAACAAAATTTAAATTACATAAAACAAACGATGAATGTCAAAATACTATTACAATAAAATCTATTTAACAATGTCAATATATTCTTTTACTGAGTACAGCGACTTTTCCAATAAAAGGTTCTTCAGCTTACGTTTAAACGTTTCCTCAGAACGTTCATTTTTGAGGTCAGCGGGCAGATGCTCGTAGTAGGTTGGCCCTATAACCCGCGGGTTTTTGGCTTGTAGCACGGTGCGGCGCGGCACTTTAGATAGATAGATAGATAGATAGATAGATAGATAGATAGATAGATAGATAGATAGATAGATAGATAGATAGATAGATAGATAGATAGATAGATAGATAGATAGATAGATAGATAGATAGATAGATAGATAGATAGATAGATAGATAGATAGATAGATAGATAGATAGATAGATAGATAGATAGATAGATAGATAGATAGATAGATAGATAGATAGATAGATAGATAGATAGATAGATAGATAGATAGATAGATAGATAGATAGATAGATAGATAGATAGATAGATAGATAGATAGATAGATAGATAGATAGATAGATAGATAGATAGATAGATAGATAGATAGATAGATAGATAGATAGATAGATAGATAGATAGATAGATAGATAGATAGATAGATAGATAGATAGATAGATAGATAGATAGATAGATAGATAGATAGATAGATAGATAGATAGATAGATAGATAGATAGATAGATAGATAGATAGATAGATAGATAGATAGATAGATAGATAGATAGATAGATAGATAGATAGATAGATAGATAGATAGATAGATAGATAGATAGATAGATAGATAGATAGATAGATAGATAGATAGATAGATAGATAGATAGATAGATAGATAGATAGATAGATAGATAGATAGATAGATAGATAGATAGATAGATAGATAGATAGATAGATAGATAGATAGATAGATAGATAGATAGATAGATAGATAGATAGATAGATAGATAGATAGATAGATAGATAGATAGATAGATAGATAGATAGATAGATAGATAGATAGATAGATAGATAGATAGATAGATAGATAGATAGATAGATAGATAGATAGATAGATAGATAGATAGATAGATAGATAGATAGATAGATAGATAGATAGATAGATAGATAGATAGATAGATAGATAGATAGATAGATAGATAGATAGATAGATAGATAGATAGATAGATAGATAGATAGATAGATAGATAGATAGATAGATAGATAGATAGATAGATAGATAGATAGATAGATAGATAGATAGATAGATAGATAGATAGATAGATAGATAGATAGATAGATAGATAGATAGATAGATAGATAGATAGATAGATAGATAGATAGATAGATAGATAGATAGATAGATAGATAGATAGATAGATAGATAGATAGATAGATAGATAGATAGATAGATAGATAGATAGATAGATAGATAGATAGATAGATAGATAGATAGATAGATAGATAGATAGATAGATAGATAGATAGATAGATAGATAGATAGATAGATAGATAGATAGATAGATAGATAGATAGATAGATAGATAGATAGATAGATAGATAGATAGATAGATAGATAGATAGATAGATAGATAGATAGATAGATAGATAGATAGATAGATAGATAGATAGATAGATAGATAGATAGATAGATAGATAGATAGATAGATAGATAGATAGATAGATAGATAGATAGATAGATAGATAGATAGATAGATAGATAGATAGATAGATAGATAGATAGATAGATAGATAGATAGATAGATAGATAGATAGATAGATAGATAGATAGATAGATAGATAGATAGATAGATAGATAGATAGATAGATAGATAGATAGATAGATAGATAGATAGATAGATAGATAGATAGATAGATAGATAGATAGATAGATAGATAGATAGATAGATAGATAGATAGATAGATAGATAGATAGATAGATAGATAGATAGATAGATAGATAGATAGATAGATAGATAGATAGATAGATAGATAGATAGATAGATAGATAGATAGATAGATAGATAGATAGATAGATAGATAGATAGATAGATAGATAGATAGATAGATAGATAGATAGATAGATAGATAGATAGATAGATAGATAGATAGATAGATAGATAGATAGATAGATAGATAGATAGATAGATAGATAGATAGATAGATAGATAGATAGATAGATAGATAGATAGATAGATAGATAGATAGATAGATAGATAGATAGATAGATAGATAGATAGATAGATAGATAGATAGATAGATAGATAGATAGATAGATAGATAGATAGATAGATAGATAGATAGATAGATAGATAGATAGATAGATAGATAGATAGATAGATAGATAGATAGATAGATAGATAGATAGATAGATAGATAGATAGATAGATAGATAGATAGATAGATAGATAGATAGATAGATAGATAGATAGATAGATAGATAGATAGATAGATAGATAGATAGATAGATAGATAGATAGATAGATAGATAGATAGATAGATAGATAGATAGATAGATAGATAGATAGATAGATAGATAGATAGATAGATAGATAGATAGATAGATAGATAGATAGATAGATAGATAGATAGATAGATAGATAGATAGATAGATAGATAGATAGATAGATAGATAGATAGATAGATAGATAGATAGATAGATAGATAGATAGATAGATAGATAGATAGATAGATAGATAGATAGATAGATAGATAGATAGATAGATAGATAGATAGATAGATAGATAGATAGATAGATAGATAGATAGATAGATAGATAGATAGATAGATAGATAGATAGATAGATAGATAGATAGATAGATAGATAGATAGATAGATAGATAGATAGATAGATAGATAGATAGATAGATAGATAGATAGATAGATAGATAGATAGATAGATAGATAGATAGATAGATAGATAGATAGATAGATAGATAGATAGATAGATAGATAGATAGATAGATAGATAGATAGATAGATAGATAGATAGATAGATAGATAGATAGATAGATAGATAGATAGATAGATAGATAGATAGATAGATAGATAGATAGATAGATAGATAGATAGATAGATAGATAGATAGATAGATAGATAGATAGATAGATAGATAGATTTGATAGATAGATAGATAGATAGATAGATAGATAGATAGATAGATAGATAGATAGATAGATAGATAGATAGATAGATAGATAGATAGATAGATAGATAGTGTGACGACTGCTGGGGGATAGCTTCAGATGATGAATAAAAGAGCACTAGAGGTACTTCCTATAGATAGATAGATAGATAGATATTTGTGTTTGTGTTTGTGTTTGTGTATGTGTTTGTGTTTGTGTATGTGTTTGTGTTTGTGTTTGTGTATGTGTTTGTGTTTCTGTTTGTGTTTGTGTTTGTGTTTGTGTTTGTGTTTGTGTTAACACCAACACCAACAAATACTCTTTATTGCACACCTCCAACATCAAGGAATATACATTACAACATGAGATACACTAAAATAACAGGCAGAGGTAAACAACAGGCGGTCTTATCGCTAAATAGCGATCTCTTCCAGACAACCTTTAGGTAGCGGAGTAGTTGAAAATTAATGTATGAAATTAGTAGGTGGTGCATAATAATAATAGGACTAAATGAACGACTACCATAAAAGACAAAAGTAATAAACATACCTACATAGATAAAAATATACAGATATACTTACATGTACAGGTACAGGTACAGGTACAGGTACAGGTACAGGTACAGGTACAGGTACAGGTACAGGTACAGGTACCTGTACAGGTACTGTACTAAATTGCCATTTTAGGACCACCGCATTGGACGAATTACTCTTGAGCGTTGGGCCTATCTTTACGAAGTAATATATGACGGGACGGGCGGGCGTTGACCATCAGGTGACAGGTCATTTTCCATTATCAGAGTCCAAAATAATAGTCAAGCTTCTGATTTAAACTCGTATAATCAACGTAAGGTATAATCACTTTTAATTAACACGATAGCATAACGACAATCTAATGTTACTAATCAGAACGCAGTGAAGTCGGATCAGAGTTGGCAGCACGTCCGTGCCGTTCAACGCTCAAGCCAAGAATGTCCCCACCCAGTGGCCGGTTGCCCTTTTCATGCAGGTAGACCGGTAACTGGTAAGCTGCACGTGCACGGTGTTGCCAACCTTCGCCGCCGAATACACTCAAATCAGTCTCGATTTGACGTCCTGACTTTTGATCTTCGACATATATATATATCTATGATTTCAGGTCTCTTATATGTCTCGGAATTTTGTTGTATATTTTAATACACATGAAATAAGAACTACCAGCTATTTGTTTTAGACGTGTTTCAGGTACATTTAGTTAGGTTACCTTGCCTAGAAATACGGTTATTGTATGTTATTAAATCACAGGTTCTGTTTGTTTGTTTTAAATATCTTTAACCTCTCATCACACAAAAACGGCTGCACGGATTTTAATCCCAGATAGCATCCAAACATGGTGATAGGATACTTCTTACTTCTTACCCAACAACTGTAGACAAAAGTTTTTTACAAGTATTTATAGGTATTATTCATAAGGTAATATTTTAACACTGCTAGAGATATTTAGGCCTGCATTGACCAAACTTGTTCTGAGCTTAGTGCATAGTATCTTAACGTTATATTTCTGTTCATGTCTATTGTCCATTTTGTTCAAGCAGGTCTCAATTAATGTGGATGTAATTTCCTATTTCAGAGCTACATTTTGGGCACGACTGGTCTTCACAAGAATCCTTGACTTCTCCGTATGAAAGGAATAAGGTTTTATGTGGACGACATTTCCAAGATTCCCGTTACACTGACAGTTGTAGAAAAAGCCTGAGCAAGTATTCTGTTCTAGGAACAACAGAATATATTATTAAAACAATGCAATAATAGTGCACCTATGTAGTAAACTTTTCAAAGACATTTTGTAAATTATAGTCCCTGCTTGGATATACAATGAATAAAGGCCTTTTAAAAGTAATTCATTGTGTTGTATTTTTTATAAAACTATTAAATTTCAGCTCAATCGTATACCGGGAAGTGGTTGACAAATGATTTGCAGGATTAAACCTGAATATGCATGCATGTAAAATAGAAAAGTTAGAAAAACAAATTTTCAATATGGCATATTTGAAAACCCCGCCAAAAAAGCCCGCTGTCACTTAATTCATATACGGTGGCACTAGTAGTATAAAAAATTGGGTAAGTGCAAGTATATAATACATAATACAAACACTTTCCGTTTAAAAGATTTGGACATATTTATCACACGACACGACACCTCAAATGCAAGTGATTTTCGAAATGGCGGACGAATTCCGCCAATGTAGAGAAAAAAAAATATTTACACGTCACTACTGAGGATTCTGATTGGTTAAAAAAATTGGGCAAGTGCGAGCCCGACTCGCGCATGAAGGGTTCCGTACCTATATATAATCCTATCTAACCTATATATATAATCTGTAACAAGTTTGTTGTATGGGAGCCCCCCTTGAATATTTATTTTATTTTATTTTTAGTATTTGTTGTTATAGCGGCAATAGAAATACATCATCTGTGAAAATTTCAACTGTCTAGCTATCACCGTTCTTGAGATACAGCCTGGTGACAGACGGACGGACGGACGGACGGACGGACGGACAGCGAAGTCTCAGTAATAGGGTCCCGTTTTTACCCTTTGGGTACGGAACCCTAAAAAAAAGATAGGCAACTTTTTTGAACGTAGTTACCGTTCTTCTCCTTGTGAGTATTATATTCCTTGTTCTTGACAAACTTGACGTTCAAGTTAGCATGACGTTATTCAACAATTTTATTAAAGTTCGTCCCTTTCACCCTCGTGTTATACACTATATGAGTGAAAGGGTCGGCACGATACGAAGTTCTGAGTAGGCCCTTAGATACACATACACAAGTTTACCGGACGCCGCTTCAAGCATCATGCAGGCTTGACGGCGGGCTTGATCGTTTATGGCCTGCATTATCCTTATTTCATGCAGGCATCCGAAATGTCAAATTTCATAGTTTGTTTATGTGAACATAATGGTAGGGGAGTTGAGAGCGTTTAGTTTGTCGCCCTTCCACTATCCCGAAACCCCTCTTGGGCTCTCTCTCGCACATAATAGTATAGGATCCCGATATAAAACGACCTTCACCGAGATGTTTATGTAACATCTCGGTGAAGATCATTTTATATCGGGATCTTAGTCTATAACGCTTAACGCATAACCTGCTAAATTAAGAAGTCGTATTTTTACCCCGATCGGTATCAGCTTTATTCGTCCCATTCGCTTTTCGTTCAATTCTTATTTCGTCTCATTCTGCATTCGTCACTCATTCTTTATTCGTCGTGTTCGCCATCTATTCCTATCTTCCTAAGTCCAATTCTATAACTTGTCTCATTCTTCATAAGTTTTATTCGTTATTCGTCACATTCTTCTTTGGACTCATTCTTCATTCCTCCCTTTCGAATTTAGTCTCATTCACACTTTATCTTTAGTCACATTCGTTATTGGTCTCTCTCTTATTTTGGCGTTACTGGCAAATCGTCTCGTTCTTTTTGGGGTACGTTCGCTACTCGTCTCACTAGATACACGTTTTATTCACTATTCATATTTCTTTTGACCGGATCGGTTATTCATAGTTGAACAAATTAAACTTTATGATTTTGATTTTGACCTATGATTACTTACCTACTTTTGAATGCCTATTTATGAAGCGACGTTAAAAAACAGGGACGACACTACAATTAATTTCTACTCTTTTTGGTCGGACTGTACCTACATGAATTTTGATATTTAGACGTAGTTTTATATTTTGGGTTGATCTAAATAGGTTTCATAACCTAGCAAAAATCAGTCGCCCAAATATTGATAATTTAAGATTGACATGAAAAGATAGTTACAATTACAACAACTACTGAGACATATTGAACTTCGAAATAGACTCAAAACGAAAGAGACTAATAACGAATGTGACCAGCATCGAACGTATCGAAATAAATGAGGCAAATAAGTAAATGAGACTAAATTCGAAAGGGAGGAATGAAGAATGAGTCCAAAGAAGAATGTGACGAATAACGAATAAAACTTATTAAGAATGAGACAAGTTATAGAATTGGACTTAGGAAGATAGGAATAGATGGCGAACACGACGAATAAAGAATGAGTGACGAATGCAGAATGAGACGAAATAAGAATTGAACGAAAAGCGAATGGGACGAATAAAGCTGATACCCCCGATCGTATACTGAGATACGACTTTTTAAATTAGCACGGCAGATACGTTCGATTTTATACCCCATATTTTTCATACCCCGGGCTTATATATGAAAATCGATTCTTAAGGAGTAAACTCCAAAAAATATACTTTTGACCTTATTCCTTCCTTATTGACAGTGTTAATGTTTTTACTTTGACCATCCCATAAGGAGCTTCTTTGACATTTTTATTTCAATTCGTTTAAATTTTGACATGTAATTATCAATCAATTTTACTGTTTTTGTTATATTATTACTTTTATTGCTGTTTTTATTATTACTAACTGTGCCCGCAGCTCCGCACGCGTGGAAATCGGTCAAGTGGCTACCCCCCCTTTTATTGATAAATTTTTTATAGCCTATAATTGGCCGAGGATTTTCTCGACAGATTAAAGAAGTTTTTATCATAATCCGATCAGCCGTTTTGACGTGATGCGCGGTCGAATAAACAGACAAACAGACAAAAATTCTAAAAACTGTTGGACCCTATTCTGTTATCGATTCTAAGTATCCCCCGCCAACTTTTTTCGAATATCTTACATGTACGGACTTTCGACCCTCTGCTGCTTTATTATATGGATAGATAGATTCATATTAATGTATGTGACGATCATAGTATAAGTGTATGTAAATTTATATTGATAATTTATAATATATATTTTAATTTCTTTATTTCATAATATTATTATAAAATAAAGAAATTTAAATCGAAACCTATCATTTATGAAAAAATTACTTTGTGTTGAGTTTCTTTCAGCTTTATTCTCAACAGCGGTCTTCTCTTGGGAAATGCTGGTAGATTCACAATCTGACTGGTATAAAAGTGCCCTAGTGGCCTACTTACTGAATACATTATTTCATTTCAGTATGGAGCCTTTTCAGCGTTCAGTCGGTATGTGTAGAACTTTGAGTATGTTTATTTATTTATTTATTTCAACTTTATTGCACAAAAGAGAGGATTTTGGGTAGGATCCTACAAGTAAATACAAAATACATATTACTAAATTCTAGATAGTGATCAATATGTAAAATATAAACAAATGACGGATATGTTAAGAAGTAGGAATGATCATTCAGGAGCTAGCCGTGCATACTAGCTAGCTGATCGTCGCATGTTGTGCACGAACAAGAGACGGGCGCACCGGCGATGGCGGGCGCTCTGTTTCCGTCGCGGTGAGTGACCGAAATAAATGCGCGACACTAAGCATTGGCACCGATCGCCGAATCAATCACATCGCCCTGCGGCCGGCTCCCGGGCGGGGCTATTGCCCTCTTGGACAAACATCGTCGAACTGCTCATTCCAATGGAGTCTTGTTCTTCTTCGGATCGCTCTTGGCAGAGTAGTCAAAGTTGTTATGAGGGAGCATTGGAGGCTGTAGTTGTCTGCCTATCGATATCTCGCCAACTCGTCCGGTTAGATCCACTTTTGGTCGATTCGTGGTATGAATTTTCTACGTTTATTCGTGGTAACTGCACCATACAAATTAACCATAGAGGTAGCCAGTTATTTCGAAACTGAGCAATAGTTATATTTTTAGGGTTCCGTACTTCAAAAGACAAAATAATGAAATAATGAACTTTATTCTGCAAGTAGGCCACAAGGGCACTTTTACATGTCTGAGTCTACCGGCATTTCTTAAGAGGAGACCACTGTTGAGAAGAAACGCCGAAAGAAACTCAACAGTCAGTCATTTTTTCATAATGGATAAGTACTTAACTATTACAGTAATATGAACTTAACTATACCTACGTAGTTCTCGAAGAAAACATATTAACAGTGTATTCTAAGATATAAATGAGGACTAGTGTAAGAATAAAATTTAGAAACTACAAGAAAGTATGAAAAAAACGGAACCCTTATAAGATCACTTTGTTGTCCGTCCGGTTTATCTTTTCGTTAGAGCAGTATGGAGTGCTTTCGTAGTTCATACGGAACCCTCGGTGCACGGGTTTGACTCGCACTTGACCGCCTTTATTTCCAGGCGTCTAAAGTGGGAATAGTTTGGGCCTTAGGATACGCATCAGTCAGTTAATCAGTGGCACTGAGACTTCGCGAGATTGTTTCGAAATTATTGAACACATTTATACCTTACAAATTCCATCGCCCCCTGCCTGCTATACGGCCACATCTCATAATTTTTCTTGGATTATTGCAGATTCGTAGTCAGAATAGTTTAATTTACGACCTTAATTCGAGAGCCATAAGTGTCCTTAAGAGCCTTTTTTCCACAAGTGGCCTTATGGATCTGACCAAAAATTGTCAGTTGACTCCATGCAAGACCGCCACTTGCCAGTTGTGGCTGTATAGCATAAGTTTATAATATTTTTTTTAGTTGCGTCCTATAGGAATAACGTATATTCTATTGTTATTACGATGAATCCCTTTAAATTTAAGCGAAATAAACGTAATTTTATTGTGTCACAACAGTAAGTACCTATAGTGGGTGCCCTTCGCTTGGTCTAAAATTTTATGTTCTAAAATTGTTTGGCCAAAAATGTTTGGTCTAATATTTAATGGTACTTATTCTTTAGCATAAAGATTTTTTTGCATACATATTTTTTGTCCTAAAACATGTTTGACCTAAAATTGTTTAGTATATTTTTGTTATGACTAAAAGGCTAAAAGTATAATATTGTTAGGTATAATTATTCTTTAGCCTAACATAAAACCTCCTAAAAACCCATATGCTGAAGCGTATAAGTCGCTCCCAGAACAATAGTTTAGGTTAGGTTAGAGCTGCGTCCCCAACAAAAATAAGGCGCTCCCAGAACAGTAGGTTAGGTAAGGTTAGAACTGTGTCCCTAACAAAAATAAGGCGCTCCCAGAACAGTAGGTTAGGTTAGGTTAGAACTGCGACCCTAACAAAAATAAGGCGCTCCCAGAACAGTAGGTTAGGTTAGGTTAGAACTGCGTCCCTAACAAAAATAAGTCGCTCCCAGAACAGTAGGTTAGGTTAGGTTAGAACTGCATCCCTGGCAAAAATAAGTCGCTCCCGGAACACTAAGTTAGGTTAGGTTAGAACTGCGTCCCCAAAAATAAGGCGCTCCCAGAACAGTAGGTTAGGTTAGGTTAGAACTGCGTTCCTGACAGAAATAAGGCGCTCCCAGAACAGTAGGTTAGGTTAGGTTAGAACTGCATCCCTGACAAAAATAAGTCGCTCCCAGAACAGTAGGTTAGATTAGGTTAGAACTGCGTTCCCGACAAACATAAGTCGCTCCTAGAACAGTAGGTTAGGTTAGGTTAGGTTAGAACTGCGTCCCTGACAAAAATAAAGCGCTCCCAGAACAGTAGGTTAGGTTAGGTTAGAACTGCGTCCCTAACAAAAATAAGGCGCTCCCACAACAGTTGGTTAGGTTACGTCCCTGACAAAAATAAGGCGCTCCCAGAACAGTAGGTTAGGTTAGGTTAGAACTGCGTCCCCAACAAAATCTAAGTAATATTAATTTAATAAATGCGACAGTTTGGATGCGATTATTATTGACACCAATATTCGGCATACCAATTTTATGCCTAAAATACATTCGCCAAACAATGTTTTTCCATACAAATGTTAGACTAAACAATTTTCGGCCAAAAAAATATATGCAAAACAATTTCGGCCAAACAATTTTCGACGTAAAAAACCATCGATCAAAGATTATTAGGCCAAAAAATATGTGCCGAAAAAAATATCGGCCAAAAAAATTTAGACAAACAGATATAGTACCTACTTATTATTTATTTTATTTATCACTTTGCACGCCGTAAGTTATAATCGGTACCGCGCTCCAACAGCTGATCACGGGCACCACTCGTGATGCTCTTTTTCCCAAGAACGCCGCGCATTTTTTAAGGTGCCACCTATGGTTCGCCGGCGATTTTCGGCGATATTGTAAGATTTATAAAATAATAATTAGCGTAGATACAGGAATAATTTCTTTTTTATTTAAGAGGTGTTTTAGTATTTTATAATGATAAAAATAAAACAACGTCATTATCATATTTATTTTATTTTAAAACTGTCGCTGAAAAGAACTCGTTTTATGAAAAAATAAAAACTCTAACATGGATTTGTTAGGTAGCCCGCGCAGTGCACTGACGAGGCAGCGCGGGCGATGCATCGTCATGCCGTTCCCCCAACCTTCACGTTAATAAATTCTATGTGTGCGGGTAGCTTAAACGTTCCTCTACACGTTGCGATTAAGCGGATCACGAACTGTGTTCGATATTTTAATACAAACAGTATGAAATCTGATCACGAGTACTATTCGTTATCCGCGACTCTAAGAAAAAAAGTGTCACGAGTGGTACTCGGCATCGGCGAGCTAGACATGGCAGTTATTAAAATGGCCGGCGAATTAGAGAAAAAATGCGTACCGAGTGGTTCTCGTGATCGGCGTGCAAAGTGTTATTCGTATGGCATATTACGTAGTCATTTATATACAATCGTAAGTTAATTTCAAGATTTTTTATCTGGCGGCAGGTTTGCGAATTCTGCGTGGATCGGCAAATCGGGACGATTCGCGAATTTTTGTGCATCGTGGACCAGTGCCTGTTGACTTTTTAGTTGGGCGGGAGCTGTATGACTCAACACAGGCAGCCAAACCAGAGGAGTACATTTGATGGTTCCCGATATGCATCGCATGGTTTAGTTTAGCACGTCTATCCGATGCACATGTTGCGCTAAAATGGCGCGCAGTACTCTGCCGGGGAGTAAACTAGGCTAAGACTGGTAGTGCGTAGCACATCAGCTGTTGCTCCCCAAGTAGTTCCCCTTAGTCTGTGGAGTATGTTATTCGGCGTCTGTAGCTTCTAAGTAAGACTGCGGTTTAGAGTGAGTGTTCAACCGATATTATACACACACGATATAGGTTAAATAGGAGAGGGGCCAGGACCAATCCCTGCGGTAGTCCATTGTTCAGCTTCCTGACTTTATTTGGAGTGATTCCGAGGTGGACGATAAATTCCCTATTGCTCAGCATAGAGTTGATTAGTCCCACCCTCTGCACTTCTCTTTCCTTTGAAACCCAGCCTCTGTGTGTTGTGAGCGAGAGCGACATTACCTGATCCACGCAGTTCGGACCACTACGGAATCCAGCCTGCTCCACAGGAATTAATTTGTTGACAATAGGTTCGATTTGATTGTAGATTAGCCTCTCTCTCTTTGGGTCGTCGCCTGGCTTACCCGGATTCAGTGTGGCTATTATTTTTGAGCAGTTAAACTTAGGTGGAATTATAATTATTCGAGACATTGTCAGAATAGAACTGTGAGAGCCACGTCGCCACGTCCTACATCTTGGTCCAAGGTGTTCTAAAAATTCGTTAAAAAATACCGACTCATAAATTGGGAATTTGATACGAACCAGTCTTCATCCAGTATTGCGAAACTTAAAAGTAGAAAACGAAAAGCTTATCCTGCACTATGAAAAGGTAATATTGTAAAGAAGTTGAAGAATTCTGGGAAACTAGTACACTAATATCAACGGGAACCTAGTCCACGCTAAAACTATGGGGCCTCCTTGTAGGTGGTACATGTTATATACCGGGTGGAATTTTTCTATGGGCCCTGGAGGGGAACTACCTTAAATCCTTTAGTTAGCTCATTTTACTGAAAGGAAACATTCCTTTATTTTTTAAAAGAAACAAAACTGCATTCAAAGATTTTCCAAAATTTGCTTGCCTCAACCGGGAATCGAACCAACTAAAAATTAAAAAAATAAACCCTCGATATTTTATTTCACGAATCAGTACGATTATTGTTCAGGATAAAATTTATCCAGTAAACTTAGCCCTACACCCATCTGTTTTACGAGATTCCATGAAATTTAATACTTATTACAAGTTCTTTATTAACAATTTTAAACTTTTCGTCAGAACGCCTAGTGTAAGAAGAAATTGTGCATTGATTTATTACTTATTACCCCGCGGTGTTACCCGCTCATCCCACGAGAACACTAAATTTATTCGGGATGAAAAGTATCCTATGTCCCGGGTCTCAAACTATCTCCATACCAAATTTCATCTAAGTCGGTTGAGCGGTTTAAGCGTGAAGAGGTAACAGACAGACAGACAGACACACTTTCGCATTTATAATATTAGTATGGAAGTATGGATTACCATTTATCGAGTTTCTTATCAAAGTCTTCAACAAGGTACTTAGAAATAAATAACATTAGCAAGCTTGTACTTCATACGATGTCTTTGGATGTTAGAGAGATAAGAAAATTATAACATGTGATTTACTTATTACAACTATTACAAGTGAACAGGTATTCGTATTGTTAGTTAAGAACTTGTAATAAGTATTAAATTTCATGGAATCTCGTACAACAGATGAGTGTAGGGCTAAGTTTACTGGATAAATTTTATCCTGAACAATAATCGTACTGATTCTTGAAATAAAATATCGAGGGTTTATTTTTTTAATTTTTAGTTGGTTCGATTCCCGGTTGAGGCAAGCAAATTTTGGAAAATCTTTGAATGCAGTTTTGTTTCTTTTTAAAAATAAAGGAATGTTTCCTTTCAGTAAAATGAACTAACTAAAGGATTTAAGGTAGTTCCCCTCCAGGGCCCATAGAAAAATTCCACCCTGTATATGGTATTATACCATATAATATAGTACATGTTACCACTATAATTAAGGATACAAGTGCCTTAAAGAGACGACAAAGGTACCAGATAATAATTTTTTATATGCAAAATTATCTGCATCTAGAAAGTTGGATTAAAGCTGCATGCACTTATTATCGCTTACAGTGATGTTGTTACTATAACAAAAGTTGATTAATAAAGGTATTTTAATTATTTGTATATATATTTTCATGTTACCATTTTCCAATAATTCTTGTTCAGTTTTGGACGCATCTCAAAATTTCAATAAAATGTGTCTGCAATACGGCTACAACTCGTAAGTAAAAAAGCTAAATTTAAAATAAATTGACCCTAAACTCAAGGAGTAAGCCCCTTTTTACTACCACGCACTACGCTGCCAAAACTTTAACAAGCGATTTCTCAAAAAAATATTTTTTGAGATGTGGCCGTATAGCAAGGGGGCGCCATATCTCCGCCATATTGAATAATTTCAAAAATCATGAAGCGACAAAATATCTATATATTTATCGAACATACTCAGAAAATGTCATGAGAATCGGTTTAGAAATGCAAGCTCTAAGCGACAAAAGCGGAAAGCACCCGGACATCCGCACGTCCGGACAAAACTAAACAATTTTTGGTCAAGCTGAATGGAGACGCATCGCTCGCACGGTAAAAAAATAAATCGATGAACTTGGCCAGGGAGGTCTGGTTTGGGACGAGCTGGTGTCAGTGACAACATCCAGTCAGCGGGGAAGTCTTGGGAATCCAAAAGATGAATCATGAGCGTATAGGCCTAAAACTTTCAATTTCTTGTATTTTATTATGTCGAGTTGTTCAGTTTGGGAGTTGTATAGTTCGGGCCAGGTGATGGACGAGCAGAAGCCCCGCTAACCGCCAGCAGTATTGATGATATTTCATAGTGCTAACTGATCTGCCCGAGTCGGGTTGCGCTCGACGGCCACTTATATAAATAATGAGGTCGTCTGCCGCATCGACGGCTGTGATTTACTTGTAATGTTAATTTTAGCGCAACCTTCGCGCGGCGCTGGGCGCCCGCACGCCATATTAGGAATGCATTCGAACCACTGCAAGCGCACGTCATTCATGAAACCGTCTTATATATACATACTTACAATATAATCCCTATGGTTGACTGGTAGAGAATACCATTTGGCATTCAGTTCGCCATTCGTACTGACTTTTGTGCAGCCAGCCAAGTCATGATCTGACGATGCCCACCCAGCGAAACCGACGGCGACCTTCAAATCATACAAGATCTTTTTTTGAAATTCCCAGAACTTCATCATATCGATGTGCATGTGGAAAATGAACGAAGCAGTAATAACTAGCCTAGATTCAAAATAAAAAAATCCCTGACTTAACTAATATAGCTAAGAACCATCTCAACAGACAAGGCTTTCGATTAAAAAAAACGCATTCAAATCGAACCACCCGTTTGGGAGCTGATGCCACAGACAAACACACAGATACATAGATGTACACAGATACATGTGTTAAACTTATAACACTCCTCGTTTTTGTCGGGGGTTAAAAGTTATCTATATTTATATAAATACAAGTGTCCTGACTGACTGACTCATCAACGCAGAGCCGAAACTACAAATGCTAGAGAGTTGAAATTTGCACAGTAGGTTGCATTTATAAAGTGTACAAGAGATAAGAAGCGATTTTGAAAAATTCAACCCCTAAGGGGGTTAAAAAGGGGATGAAAGGTTGTATGGGGTACAAGTATTTTTTTTATGTTAGGAACTTGAAACTTCGTATTAATGTATTAAAAATTCAACCCCTAAGGGGGTTAAAAGGGGGATGAAAGTTTATCTTGGGGTTCAAATTTAATTTTAAGCTAGGAACTTGAAACTTCGTAAAATGGTATTAAAATAAAATAAAAGAAAACTAATTTCAGCGTTTTTTAAAAATTCATCCCCTAAAAGGGTTAAAAAGGGGTTGAAAGTATGTATGACGATCAAAAAATTTTTTTGAGTGCGTGACTAGAAACTTTATATAAAAGCATATTATAAAAATACAAGAAAAGTAATTTCAGCGTTTTTGAAAATTCATCCCCGAAGGTGGTGAAAAAGGGGTTGAAAATTTGCATGAAAACCATTTTTTTTTTATTGCGGGATTTTTAACTTTGTATAAAGGCATTTAATAAGAATACAAGAAAATGAATTTCAGCGTTTTTGAAAATTCTACCCCTAAGGGGGTTAAAAAGGGGTTGAAAGTTTGTGTGAAGATCAAAAATGTTTTTGATTGCGGGATTTTAAACTTTGTATAAAGGCATATAATTAGAATACGAGAAAAGTAATTTCAGCGTTTTTGAAAATTCTACCCCTAAGGGGGTTAAAAAGAGGATGAAAGGTTGTATCGGGTATAAGTTGTATTTTAAGTTAGGAATTAGAAAATTTGGTAAAAAGGTATTTGATTAAAAGATAAGAAAACTTATTTCAGCGTTTTTGAAAATTCAGCCCTGAAGGTGGTGAAAAAGGGGTTGAAAATTTGTATGTAGATCAAAAATTTTTTTGAGTGCGGTACTCGAAACTTTGTGTAAAGGCATTATTATTCGAATCAAAGAACTTTGCGGTACTTGAAACTTTGTGTAAAGGCATTATTATTCGAATCAAAGAATTTATAAACGTCGTTCTTAACTCATCGAATTTAGTAAAGCTATTCGTTCGTAGATGTACCTGATTTTATAATGATACCGCGTAATTAGAGCAAATTAGCCGAAAAAAAAGGAAAAAGAGTGCCCAGAGCGAGTCGGACTCACGTAAGAATGGTTCGTTACTATTTCGTAAACAATTGAAAAAAAAAGCACTTTTAGCAATTTCAACATTACTTAGATCTGAAAATAATAAAGATTTTTCAACATAAAGGTTCCACGCGGACGAAGTCGCGGGCAACAGCTAGTTTCGAAATAAGCAAACACGTTGCTACCTATATCCTATAACTATGCATAAGTAGTAATTCAATATTTACGATGTTTACGATTATTATACTCGTACGATACTTACAATAAACCCAGAATAGGTCTCTATTATTTCGGGTCTAGTTAAAGGGGTTAGTTTTTTCATTTCATACCTTCTTACTTAAGCTGATGGGATAATAATATTAATATGAGAACTTAAATAAAAAATGACTGTTGAGTGGCCCAAAAAGGATCTTAGCCTCCGAAACGAGAGCATGCCACTTGTTCGTATCCTGCGCAGTTTCATGCCAGTTTTCAGCTTGAAGCTTGCGCAGATCCACTTCGACCATGTCTCCCCAGATATACCTAAACTTAAATGGTACAAGTAAAATCCCCTCAAAAACCTAAATATCAAAAAATGACAAGTTCGTAAACGGTATCGTTAATAAAATAATTGAGATCTAACTGGGAGCCAAGTTCTTTTTAAGTTATTTGATTGTGATTTTAAAATGATTTGTTTTGTCATTTGCGACTCAATAGAGCTACTTGCCAAGTTTTTTTTTGTTTGATCTGATTGTCTAATCACTTCGTTAATTTCGAATACTTTGTCCGAATATATACTTGACTAGATTTTTAACAATGACCATGCTCTTACGTTGTACTTTGTATCAGATTTTAAACTTGGTAGGCAAAAACTTGCCAAGTCGCACTAGTGAGTCGAAAAAAAATTATCAAATTATTTTAATTAGAGCTGTGATCTAAGGAGCTTTAAATTTTTTTTTTTTATATTACAATCACAAAACTGAATGTTACAAACGCAAGCTTAAACAATTCAATTGTGTACGCCCTCCTTGATGTGAACACAACAAAGCAACAAAAAATATTTCAAGGGTTTATTTAATGTTTTTATTTAATTCAAAAGCAAATTTGGAATTATTTTCAGAATCCTCATTATTCAAGAAAAAATAATTGTCCGACTGTACTTAAACGCACTACTTCGCGGTCAAAATGGCAAATTAATTATTTTTCCATGCACGTATTGGTATTGGTATTTTTTACTCTTCGCCGACGTCACGGTATCGTCGTAGCTACTTGAATGGACCGTTTTCAGCGTTTCGTAAGGAATGTCAAACTTTATCGGTAATTTCCGACTCTTACGAGTAGAGCACTCTAAACGCAGCTAGTCCCATATAGACGTTTGATCCCAATAAAAATAGGACATCTTAAAAACAATGCTTGTCATCATGCCTAATCACCAGAAGGTTGGTTTGCTTTATTTCAACCTACCTATGGAGTTAGGTATAATTTATATGTATACTTATGTGTATTTATATACTTGTACAGCCAGAAATAGGTACTTGCTATATTCGTCTGAATAGATACTTACTCGGCTGTGACCTATAATGCCAATCATTTCACGACTTATAAGGCCAAGCGAATCATCACAACAAAAAACGCTTCCTATGATTCATTTGTGCGCAATTATATTTTATTATTGAAGAGCTCGCGCTTGACAATGCACCCAAAATAAACAATGCGATGCACCGGCGGCGCGGGGATGCTCTTAAATGGCAGTCGGCGCGTGCGCCGGCCGCGGCGGGAAGCTCCATGTAGGGCGTGCGCGGTGGCGGGGGGCGGGGGTGGCTCTCCGGCACAGGTATATAGCGGCGCGTCGCCCGCCGCCGCCTACTGCCGCCGCGCCGATCCGACACCCCACACCGTGAGTGTCACCGCCATTCCTTACCTTTCAGTTGGTACTTCGCAGTGCTTTACTTAAAACATATCGCTAATTACTTTTCAATTTGCGATTAAAAGTTTTATTAGTGCCTGTGTAGAATTTCTCGAAAAATTTGTCTGTTCAATTCGTGATGTGTACTTGAGATGTTCAATGATTGAGTAGTGTAAGGATAGTAGTGAAACGTTACTGGATTTCATTTTGCCGCTGCGAAAGAAGGGTTGGTTTAAGGCACCACGCAAATTGCTAACTTCACTCGACCGTCTCGGAAGCGATCGCATTATTCAAATAAACAATCGTTTCGAGTTCGTTCGATAAGTATCGATTATCTGCGTGGCTCCTAGTACGAAAAGATACAGGGCGTGAAGACAGTGGTGCTTATACGGTGTTTGTTTGTTTGTTCCAGGACGCAGAGCGCGGTATTTTGTCCAGTAAGTGCGAGCGAGTGAGCGACAGTCAGCATGTGCGACGATGATGCGGGCGCCCTGGTTGTGGACAACGGGTCCGGTATGTGCAAGGCGGGCTTCGCTGGCGACGATGCGCCGCGTGCCGTATTTCCGTCCATTGTGGGCCGCCCCCGCCACCAAGGCGTCATGGTGGGCATGGGTCAGAAGGACTCCTACGTAGGAGACGAGGCCCAGAGTAAGAGAGGTATCCTGACTCTCAAGTACCCCATCGAGCACGGCATCATCACCAACTGGGACGACATGGAGAAGATCTGGCATCACACCTTCTACAATGAGTTGCGTGTCGCACCCGAGGAGCATCCTATCCTGCTCACGGAGGCTCCCCTCAACCCTAAAGCCAACAGGGAGAAAATGACACAGATCATGTTCGAGACTTTCAACTGCCCCGCGATGTACGTCGCCATCCAGGCCGTGCTCTCCCTGTATGCGTCCGGTCGTACCACTGGTATTGTGCTGGACTCCGGAGATGGCGTCTCTCATACCGTCCCCATCTACGAAGGTTACGCTCTCCCGCACGCCATCCTCCGTCTGGACTTGGCCGGCCGCGACTTGACCGACTACCTCATGAAGATCCTCACGGAGCGAGGTTACTCATTCACCACCACCGCTGAGAGGGAAATTGTCCGCGATATCAAGGAGAAGCTTTGCTATGTCGCCCTCGACTTCGAGCAGGAAATGCAGACGGCGGCGGCGTCGACGTCGCTAGAGAAGTCGTACGAGCTGCCGGACGGACAGGTGATCACCATCGGCAACGAGAGGTTCCGTTGTCCTGAGGCGTTGTTCCAGCCTTCTTTCCTGGGCATGGAGTCGTGCGGCATCCACGAGACCGTGTACAACTCCATCATGAAATGCGACGTCGACATCCGCAAGGACCTGTACGCCAACACCGTACTCTCCGGCGGTACCACCATGTACCCTGGTATCGCCGACAGGATGCAGAAGGAAATCACCGCTCTAGCTCCATCCACCATCAAAATCAAGATCATCGCTCCCCCCGAGAGGAAGTACTCCGTTTGGATCGGCGGGTCCATCCTGGCGTCGCTGTCTACCTTCCAACAGATGTGGATCTCGAAGCAGGAGTATGATGAGTCGGGACCCGGCATCGTGCACCGCAAGTGCTTCTAGACGCCTCCCTCCCCCCGCTCGCCGCGGACCCGCCCTCCGCGGTGTTCTGTCACTTCGCTTTTACTCAAATTTTATACTCGCTTCGGCGTCAATGTATTTATTTTGTATTCGCTGT
This sequence comes from Apotomis betuletana, assembly GCA_932273695.1. Lineage (NCBI taxonomy): Eukaryota > Metazoa > Arthropoda > Insecta > Lepidoptera > Tortricidae > Apotomis > Apotomis betuletana. Next base: position 677,033 of record OW026309.1, read on the forward strand.
CGGAGACTGCACGCTCTTGCGTTATCGTGTAAGTGGGTTAATTTAAGTTTATGTTGTTTAATAATATAACTTTTGTTACTGAACCGGCTGCCTAATTGAATAACCATCGGCCTGCCCCTTCACTCGCTACCCTCGCTACCACCGCCGCCACACCAACGCCAGCTCCAGCTTGGACGCTACTCGTAACGTTCTCACGAGATCGCTTGAACGCTTGCAATTAAGTACTTTATTTATAGCCGAGGCGGACGCCACCGTACATGGCAAATGTATTAATAAATCGAACTCGATGAGAATCGAAGTGGTCTAAATTAGCGGCACATCGATGCAGCTGCCAATGGTCAGAGACTGCCGCGAATAGCCGCCGCCGCGCGCCGCTGCGCCCGCCTCGACAGGCAGTCCCCATCCACATCACTGCTTCTCCACACAATATACGTAGGGTAAAAACAGGTTTTAAAAATTCATTTGAAATTTAGTGATACTTAATCCGATATCCGGAAAATTTATGATTATATGTATATCAATAGTGCATGAGGTAGTGAATGCGAATATAAGTATATACTCCTAGGTAGGTACATAAAGAAATTAGAATGAAAACTTAGCCACAAAATTAAGTACCGAACAGTCATTGCAGTCATTCTCTTAGAGATATTTTTATAAAAGAAATTTTATTAATATTTCTGTAACTATGACTAGTTAATATAACATTCTAAGTTTGAAAAATCGACTGCATGAGTGCATGACTCAGCAGCAGAAGTATTTAACTAAGCGTTCCTTCCAAAATTTATAAAAATTAATAGCTATTCCTGACTCTATCGAAAGAATAAACCTTGTACCGATAGTTTTGAAGCTGCGTAGCCACTTTTTGTTGCTATTTATTCAGTTAGCAAAAATGTGACAAATAAATCATTTAAATGCAATATAATGGAATATAGAAACGATGAACGCAGGATAAAGTCGTCTCCTCATATAGTGCAATCAATTACAGGGAAATGGAACCAAGCTAATATACAAATATGTACATAGATACGTGTAGATGTGTAGGTGTGGACCCGCTTCTTACAACCTGCGGTCGCCCATTTAAAGTACCGAGCGTCGTCACGTCAGGTACGTAGCATCAGCGCAAGTGACGCGCAACACGCGGCGCGACGCGCGACGTGGCTACGCCAGCCGGCGTCGGGTTGCGGCGCGACGCGGGATCTGGACCGTGCGACCGCAGGAGATGAAGCATTCTGTTACAATTTTTATGACAGCTGTATTTAGAACTAGCTGACCCGAAAGACGCCGTTCTGTCAAATGCTAAGCACTTTGTACGGTACCTAATGAAAAGAAAAGTGGGGTTTATAACACATTTAGTGATTCATTTTTATTTATACAGATCATGCCTACATCTGCGAAGAAATTCAAGGGTGTCTCATCCATGACTGTATTGTATACCGGACTAAACCCACCTAGTAACTTAGCTGCGCTGGGCATTTGCCGCAAGTCGACATCCAAAGTGCCTATTTTGCGCTACTCTAACCACCCCAACTCCTCCACGAACCCCAGCAAAAGCCTTTAATATTGCACTTAGCTATTATCGGGACGTATGCAAATAAGCTGGTGATCATGAAAAATAACAGCTTCATCCACGTTTATGTGTCAGGATCGACTTGTCATATTTAGTACCCGTATGGAGTCCTCTTCAGGGACCTCGATCAGTCATCAGCGTCGAGAGGACCGTTAATCGCGTCTTTCCAGTTACTTTCAATTTGAATAAAATATAACTAAAAATGTTTAAGTATTAAACAAACCCGGTCAAGTATGAGTGGGACTCACGCACCCAGGGGTGCCGTTCCGTACGAACTTTTAAAGCACTACATATTGCTCTTAAGAAAAGATAAACTGTTCTGAGCGACAAACTTACCGTTGGAAAACTGTTTTACGGACTTTAATAACTACTAGTACTACAATAAATATATTGTCTTCAGATGTTTCCATATTGTCTGTACCTATGTAGTAAAAGACTGTGAATGTCAAATTTCATAGTTCCAGGTCAACGAAAGATACCCTGTGTCGAATTATACGTTTCTTGCGGCATAAACGGCTGTATTTTTTTTTCACAGATTCAAGAAACTGTAGACTTGAGTAGTATTATGGTTTTAATTTCGACTCGATACTTCCACGCTTTCCCAAGGACGGACGGACGGGCAACAAAGTGATCCTAAGGGTTCTCGGTAACGAAACAACCAGTTTCCTTTTCCCTTTACGTATTTATGACATAGACATGACTAAGTAGTTGCGTAGTATCGTAATCATTAACCTCAATATAACAGATGCCTCTCCGCGAGTCCGTTATAGATTAGAGCACAACACGGCACGTAAGAAGAAAGTTAATGTCACTCGGGACACACAGAGCACTTAGAGTCATGCACAAAGAGGAGTGAAGGCGGGGCTGGGGCGGGAGCCCTGCGGGTCTTCAGCAGCCGCGTGTGCGGCGACGCCTCGATGTCACTGTCGGCGCACCCAAAGTGGATGTGGCGCCCGTCGGACTCGTCGGGGCTTCGACACGCCGCGTCAGCCTCGGGGGGCGCGCGTTTCGCGCCCCGTGCCGCCAGTCACACCTTGTTCTCGCCCGCGCCCGGCGCCGCCGTCCCCACGAACATACGCTCACGGTCAGACGCGCACGACGGACGGCCGCAGGGAAGGCGCGCGCGTTTCGGGGTACTCACACTGACGGTGGTGTTGGTGGTGGAGTTGGTGCGCGGGCGGAACGTCAACACGCGCCAGCGCCGGCGCAGCTGCGCGAGCACCTCGCCGTTGCAGAAGCAGTACAGCACGGCCACGCACAGCCCCTGCAGCGACGAGCATAGCGCCGACGCATACTCGTAGAACCGCCACCAGCTGGCACCAGGGTCGGGCTTGTACGGCATCAGCAGGTACTGGAGCCCCAGCAGCGGCGCCAGCAGGCACGTGGCGCGCAGCGCGTGTAGCGCCGTGGCCGTGGGCTGCGCCGCACCAGCCGCCGCGCCGCCCGCGCCACCGCCCGCGCGCAACTTCGTGCACAGCACGCGCACGATGTTGCACAGGAAGCCGAGGTTGAGCAGCACCGCGACGCTCACGAGCACTTCCAGCTCGATCGGCGGCGCGCCCTCGTCCGACCAACAGAGCGGGTCATCGGCGATGGCGCGGCGCGCGACGTACACCACGGCCGAGGGCACGGGCAGCACCCAGCCGGTGACGAGCAGCGCGCGCAGCAGCCGCCGCTCTGACACGAAGGCGGCCACCAGCACGGTGTGCAGGTAGAGCCCCTCGCACAGCATCCACGTGTAGTTGGTGAGCAGCGCGTACTGCAGGGCGGCGTTAAGCGCGCGGCACCAGGCGGGCGAGGCGGCCAGCGTGGCGGGCGAGCCCACTACCAGCTCGTACCACACCAGCCACAGCACGTTGTTGAGCGCGAACGACGCGAACAGGTTCATGTGCACCGTGATGCGCGCGCACCGCAAGCTCCTGGAAGTAACGCAAGCCATGCCGTTATTTAAAAAACTTGTAGTTTATGCAACTGCTACATAATTAGAGGTCTTAAAACACGAGTGTGGTTTTATGTGGACGACGCGGTTGACTCGGTTTGTACTGTGTCCTAGGTTCGAAGCCCGGCCGGCGCAAATATTCGTGTGATGAACTCGAATATAGGTATGTTCGTGGGTGATGGATGTTTATCTATATATGTATTTATCTCTTATGTCTATCGTCGTCTAGTATCCATATTACAAACTTTGCTTAGTTTGGGACTAGGTCGATTTGTGTATAATTGTACTTAATATTTTTTTTTTATGTTTTATGATTTTATTTATTTTGTAAAAGGATCACATAAGTCATAAGTATTAATTCATTTAACAATTTACACTGTGTTTGAAATCACATTAATTTAAAATAAACAATAACAATAAATTTAACATCAAAACTAATAAAAACTCAATAAAATCAAATAAAATTAGGCAATACAATTATTAAAATGTCAATACACGATTGTTGTAAGGCCTAATTATATACAGTTACATACCATACTTTATCTACATACATATTTATCATCCTATTATACATTTTATTTTTTATAAATACGAAGTACTGTCAGTACCTACTACCAGTATCTTCCGCTTATACAATGAAGCGGCGATGGCGCGCGCCACAACACCTTCATATTATATCGTAAATCGTAACATTACGAAATAATATTATTGATTTTACTCGTCCGTGCCCCGCCGCTGTCGTTTCATAGTAATGCAAGCAGGTCTTTACCTACAGTAAATCAATTGTTGAGCAATGATAATCAAATGATACAAACATAATATATATTACACGGATGTAATGTAACAATACGGGTGTATATAACAATATAATAACAACAAAAACACAAATAAATAAACACCTGGCTGGACCTCATACTCACTTCTTCTGTCGAACTTGTGGACTCGGTGGGTCAGCTTTCGGCTCCTTGTTTTTCGCATCTTGACTTAATCTTCTTGAGCTACCGTGTGCGTTGTTCCAAACCACAGCCCGTTTGTATCCAACTGCGTAGCTTCGCCAGATTGGATATCGATGCGCTGAAACGTGACGCGTGTAATGAGGTTTGGTCTCCTACGATATCAGCTTCGACAGTCGACGAAGCGGTTTCATCTTTAAACTCGACGGTTTTGCGATTGTTCGACATTCATGCGCCCGTCCGAACTGTCAAGCTAAAGCGTCCTCCTGCACCGTGGATTACAAGAGCTGTCCGGATGGCTATGACCAGACGTGATCGAGCATTCCGTAAGTTTAAGCGGGACCGTTGCGTGGAAAATTGGGATGCTTTTAAGACTGCCAGGAATCGATTCAATCAGATGGTAAGAGCAGTCAAACGCAAATATATACATGAGAATATTGTTTCTTCGTCCCCAGCCGAAACATGGAAGTTCTTAAAAACTACTGGCGTGGTAAAATCTCGTAATGCTGTTACGTGCTCGTCCTCCTTTTCGTTGAATGTTTTTTTTTTTTTTAGAATTTGGTTAGATCCCGCCACTTTATCTCTAACTATCTCACATATCTCAGCCCTGCCCCGTCATTCTACAGAAACTTTTTCATTTACCCCAGCTACTGATGATGATGTTCGTAAAGTTATTGCTTCAGTTAAATCGAACGCTATTGGTCCTGATCAATTGAGCAGGACCATGGTTGTTTGCATTTTGGAATGCATTCTCCCCGTTATAACGCATGTTATTAACTTATCATTAGATACTGGGGTTTTTCCTTCATTCTGGCGTAATGCCCATGTCATCCCATTGCCTAAAGTTAATAACCCCAGTTTAATCAAAGACTTCCGCCCAATATCCATTCTCCCATTTCTGTCAAAAGTTCTCGAAGCCATTGTACATAAACAGCTGTCTGCTCACATTTACTCCAACCATCATCTCTCGCCATTCCAGTCTGGTTTTCGCCCTGGTCACAGTACGTCTACTGCCTTACTTAAGGTTGTTGAAGATGTGAGACATGGCATGGAATCTCGTCAACTTACTGTTCTGGTTTTGATTGACTGTTCAAATGCCTTCAACGCTGTCAATCACGAACTTCTTCTATCATCCCTCAGTCACTTGAACATATCATCATCAGCAGTTGCGTGGTTCTCTTCCTATCTTCAAGGTCGACGTCAATCGGTTCGAGCGGATGGATCCTTCCCTGACTGGTGCGATCTTACTTCTGGGGTTCCACAGGGTGGCATTCTTTCTCCTCTCCTTTTTTCCGTATTTATTAATCTCCTAACCTCCAACATCAAATGCTCTTACCATCTTTACGCTGACGACCTACAACTCTACACTCATAGTAGTCCTAATGACATTGATGCCGCAATCGAGACTATCAATTATGATTTGTTTCGTATTTCCGTTTGGTCGCGTCGCTTTGGGATTGCTGTCAATCCATCTAAGTGTCAGGCCATCTTGCTCGGGAGCAGTCGTCTGCGTGCAACAATTGTTGTGGAACACTTGAAGCCGATACTGTACGAGGATGTGGTCATACCGATCGAGTCACAAGTGAAGAATCTGGGTCTGATTATTGACAGTAACCTTATGTGGGACCCTCAGGTGTCTGACGTTTGTCGCAGGGTGACATACACGTTAAGATCGCTTTACAGGTTCAAGAATTTTCTCCCGGTGACCACTAAGACTCTTCTCGTCCAAGCTCTTGTCCTCCCCGTCATCGACTATGCTGATGTGTGTTGCTCTAATTTCACCCAGGCCTCCCTGAATAAGCTGGAAGGCATGCTTAACAATTGTATCAGGTTTGTTTTTGGCCTTCGTAAGTATGACCACATCTCGGAGTTTCGCCGTCAATTAAACTGGCTTCCTGTACGTGAACGTAGATCTCAAAGAATTCTCTGCACTCTCTTTTCGATCTTATTTGATCCAACCACTCCCGATTATCTCAAATCCAAGTTTCAATTTGTAACTGCTCACCCTCGATGCACTCTCCGTACTTCTCGTAGACTTAAGCTAGTAGTCCCCCTTCACCGCTCCGGTTTTATGTCCAATTCTTTCACGGTTCAGGCAATACACCTCTGGAACGCTCTCTCACTCAACATCAGGCAAGCTCAGAGCATGGACTCCTTCAAGCGCATGTTGCGCAAGCATCTTTTGGACAGTCTCTCTTCCTAACTCTCTTCGAAATATTTTACTTTTGGTACATAATCTATCTATATATATAAAACTCAAAGGTGACTGACTGACTGACTGACATAGTGATCTATCAACGCACAGCCCAAACCACTGGACGGATCGGGCTGAAATTTAGCATGCAAGTAGATGTTATGACGTAGGCATCCGCTAAGAAAGGATTTTTCAAAATTCACCCCCTAAAGGGGTGAAATGGGGGTCCAAAGTTTGTATGGGGAAACAAGATTAGTTAGACTATTTTATTCGAAACTTCACAGGAGTATTTCTAACGATAAATGAGTAAACACGTGTTTCAGGTTTTTTGAAAATTCAACCCTTAAAAGGGAGAAATGTGGTGACAAAGTCTGAAAATCAGCATGGGTATTGTTTTTATGGTTTATCGGGTCGCTGATTACAAAAACCGCAACGATTTTAAAATCCAACGTGGCGGACGTGAGTTACCATCTCCCCTGTTGGAGTGAAATGGGGTTGAAATGTCTAAATACTAAACCGCTGGTTCTAGAGAGTTCAAATTTGGCACGTAGGTTCCTTATAAGGTGTAGGGGTGCACTAAGAAAGGATTTTTCAAAATTTACCCCCTAAAGGGGTGAAATGGGGGTCCAAAGTTTGTATGGCGAAAGAAGATTAGTTAGACTATTTTATTCGAAACTTCACAGGAGTATTTCTAACAATAAATGAGTTAACACGTGTTTCAGGTTTTTTTTAATTCATCCCCTAAAAGGGAGAAATGTGGTGACAAAGTCTGAAAATCCATTGGTAATGCTTTAATGGTTTATCGGGTCGGGTCGCCTTTTGGGGTGCGATGGGGTTGAAATGACTAAATATGAGTACGGGTGTAATTTTTATGGTTTGTTGGGACGTTAATTACGAAAATGCCACCGATTTTGAAATTTTATTTGTGGTCATGAAAATTCTTGAAAGCATTTGCGCCAAATTGCAATTTAATAGGTCCAGTAGTTTTGCAGCAAATCGATTGTAACAGACGGACTGAAAGACAGCTACACGTGATCCTATAAGGGGGTTCTTTTTTTAGGGTTCCGTACCCAAAGGGTAAAAACGGGACCCTATTACTGAGACTTCGCCGTCCGTCCGTCCGTCCGTCCGTCCGTCTGTCACCAGGCTGTATCTCAACAACGGTGATAGCTAGACAGTTGAAATTTTCACAGATGATGTATTTCTATTGCCGCTATAACAACAAATACTAAAAATAAAATAAAATAAATATTTAAGGGGGGCTCCCATACAACAAACTTGTTATAGATTATATATATGTATAGGTACGGAACCCTTCATGCGCGAGTCGGGCTCGCACTTGCCCAATTTTTGATTTTGAGGTATGGATGGGTCTCTATCCTAATAGATTAAAAAAGTAGTATTTGGTGGCATCTCGATCGTCGTCAATCGGTACCTATAGGCGGGCGGCGCGTTGGGACGGGATGAGTAATGATCGGGAAACTTCCTGCATCCGTAATAAATACATTCAAGCTTTTCAATAATAAGTCATTTCAGAATTCTGAATTACGTTTATCTGGCTCAGAATAATACATTTTTTATTCATCAACGAAGAGAACCTCAATATCTTACAATAGAACATGACGTAACTTATAACATGGCTTAGAATCATTAAACCAATCTCGAATAACAAGTCTCAGGGGCAAACTCTCAAATTTGCGGGTATTGACTTGAGAGAACATTGCTTCTCTCATGGACAGTTTTATGTTGCTTGCTCTCGAGTAAGTTCACCCAGTAGCTTGATAGTTTTAGCGCCTAATGACAGATTAGTCAAGAATATTGTGTACAAAGAAGTTTTGTAGGCCCTATTTTTTTACACACGCTAAACAAAAGTAAAGCCGCAAAAACTATACATAATTAATAATAATACTTCTTAACGCGAGCGAAGCCGCGGGCACAAGCTAGTATATGTATGTAAGTATATCATATAAAGTATTCGTTTAAGTTTGTGGTAATTATTTAATTATATATACATTCTTATATATATATCTTTAGGTAATTGATTTGTGTTGTATTACTGTTTGTCTGTAACCTTTGATCCTGCACCGACAACATATTTCTGCTTAACCCAGTGGTTCACTGGTAGAGAATGCCTAAAGGCATTAAGTCCGCTATTTGTACTTTTACTTATGTATTTTGTGCAATAAAGTTTAAATAAATGATAAATAAATAAATAAAACTTCGTTTTCCATTATAGGAACAAAACTTTCAAGAGGAGTTCTGATAAACCACCGAGATCCTGAGGTGTGGAGCCTGTCAGGATTGTATTGACAAGTTGTCATCGAGATTTTTGTTGTTGAAACCTATAAGCGCTTTTTATGCTTTAGGTACTGCTGTTTTTACAACGGCAAGACACAAATATTAAAGAAGCAAATATCTGAGGAAAACAGACAAGTTGAGTCAAAAGTTCCTGAAGAAACTTCCGTAGTTTTTAGGAGGTTTGTGAAAACACCGCAAGTAACACTTTTTATTAGGGTTCCGTACCCAAAGGTTAAAAACGGGACCCTATTACTAAGACTCCGTCTGTGCGTCTGTCCGTCTGTCCGTCTTTCCGTCTGTCCATCTGTCCGTCTGTCCGTCCGTCTGTCCGTCCGTCCGTCTGTCCGTCTGTCCGTCTGTCCGTCTGTCCGTCTGTCCGTCTGTCCGTCTGTCCATCTGTCCGTCTGTCCGTCTGTCCGTCTGTCCGTCTGTCCGTCTGTCCGTCTGTCCGCCTGCCCGCCTGTCCGTCTGTCCGTCTGTCCGTCTGTCCGTCTGTCCGTCTGTCCGTCTGTCCGTCTGTCCATCTGTCCGTCTGTCCGTCTGTCCGTCTGTCCGTCTGTCCGTCTGTCCGTCTGTCTGTCTGTCCGGCTGTCCGTCTGTCCGTCTGTCCGTCTGTCTGTCTGTTACCAGGCTGTATCTCATGAACCGTTATAGCTAGACAGTTGAAATTCTCACAGCTATAATAAATACTAAAATCAGAATAAAAAATCTACAAAATCTCACTACGCGCAACCATTAATGACATATGTAATTTTGAAATAAAGCACCATGATAATTTTCACACATTGCTTTTCTGACCTCTCCTCGCCTCTTGAGATAGCTCAAACTATAGCTTAATTCAATCCCGAGATTCAATTTTATTGTTTTCAAAAAAAAAAAGTTATTGGGAAATTCACATTCCAAGTCAGAATATTTTAAATTTTGAGAGACTAGAATATCTGAAAAAGTTACCGACGGATTTTGGGAATTCAAATTGCACTTTGAAGTCCTCTAGCAGACGCACATTTTGATATATTACCCATCCGCGTATCTTTCATATCTACAAAACTACTGTCACAATTTTATCAATCGGGGCACAATACTCGAGCAGGAATACATAAACATTTTCAATGTTAAAAGTGGTGGTAGAGGAACTTAATTTCGGTGAGTTTCTAATATTTCCCTGTATTTACCGAAACAAAAGTTGCCTGAGCCGACGGTCTTGGGTTCAAGTCCTGCCAAGGGCAAATATTTGTGCCCGGGTCATGGATCTCATTTGTATTTAAGTATGTATTTTTCTAAATAAGTATGTTTATCGTCGTCTAGTGGCCATTAACTATAATTTTAATGTAAAAAAAATGTGAGACGATGAGCTTCACGCGAGCGTCTAATCCCCGCCATTACCCGTACACCCTAGACGGTGAGGCCATCGTGAGAGTGACCGATATGCGTGACCTTGACGTTTTATTCGACGCGCAACTCACATTTAGAGAGCACGTGAATAAAGTTGCCAAAAGTGTGGCTAGTAAGTTAGGTTTTGTCATAAGAAACTCAAAACAATTGACACCGAGAGCTTTCAGGGTTCTCTACTCGGCTTTGGTGAGGAGCGTGTTCGAGTCCAGCGCCACGGTTTGTAACCCACATGACGCGGCAATATGGAATGTACGGCATTGGTAGGGGAGGTGGTGAGGCTATATGCGCCGACGGCCCCACTGCGCCTACGCCAGGCACAGGGGCTGGCGCCACCCCCCTCGCGCACAGCCCTGCTACGGCACGTGCCCATTCCGAGCGCGCTCTCCATCCTCAACTCTATGCTCAGCGTAGCTCCACACTGCGATGTGTTCGCTACCAGGTACGAGCGTGATGAATGAATGCAGAAACTTCTTAGAACGGTCTTAAAATGTATTTTACCCCATATCTAGTTTTATATCTACACTAATATTATAAAGAGGAAAGATTTGTTTGTTTGTTTGTTTGTATTGAATAGGCTCCGAAACTACTGGACCGATTTAAAAAATTCTTTTACCATTAGAAGCCGACATTATCCCTGACGAACATAGGCTATTTTTACCGCGGGAAAATGCTTCATTCCTACGGGAAAACGGGTAATAGATCTGATAAGCCGCGGGTAACGCCGCGGCGCGCTGCTAGTATATATATATTATATATATATATATATATATATATATATATACGTATATATATATTTGTAGTGTTTAGAATAAGTTTCAGGTATGTAACATGTAAATGGGTGTCTTTTACCCTTAGATTTATGTATTTTAGGTTAAGATCTGTAACGCGTTGGGTTTAGCTGTAAGTTATAGATATGTTATGAATAAATAAATAAAATAAATAACACAAGTCTACTGGAGCTTACTGTATAACTAGATAGATTTGTGTGAGTTTGTTCGATATTTATTATTATTTATAAAAGTTTAAAATAAAGTTAAAATTTGAATCGGGTAATTTTCAGTAAAAAGCGGGGATAATGAAAATAATATCTTAGGTTTACCCACTTGCGCCACCAATTTTAAGCCATTCAACGAATAGTATTGGATAATATGTATTTTTGTGTTTATTTCTAAAATACATAGAGAGTTATATTCTCAATTTGTGCGCACGGAAAGCTGACCTGAAGTAGAAGAGGATGCCGAGCGACAGCAGCAGTGCCACGAGCGAAATGGAGTAGCCCGCCTCGTAGACCGCGATGATGTCGCTCATGTCCTGCCCGGCGCAGGGGGTGTAGTCGGCCCATTCCCTGCCGGTCTCGGGTTTGATCCACCACGTGCCGTTGCTCATGCACTTCTTATGCGCCGACACTGGAACAAAGCTGAAGGGTACTGGCAGTAACAATGGCGGGCGCAAAGTTACTGCATAGGGAGTAAATAATGTCGAACACGAACATAAAGTCACTGTATTTTGGTCGCCTTAAAGTTACCAGTGGCGTGGCATCAAACAAAATCTCGGGGCAAACCGGGGTAAGGTAGAGAAGAGGGACGGATTGAAAACCAGCGCTGCGCAGACGCCTGGCTGTAGACATTATAGTAATTTTATTTGGAAGTGAAATGACATTTATGGTAATTTTAATGTTTATTTTCTATCAATTTGTAAGGGCCGCTTACGGTTGGCGTTGAAGCCAAGCACGAAGTCGGGACAGGGCACGCGCGCCACGGCGCCGGCGCGCGTCGGCGGCCAGCACGCCCACGAGTCAACGTGCCCGGGCAGTGCAGTCCTGGAAACACAACACGAGGAGGTTAGTGAAACGCGGGCGGTACAAGGAGCTACAAAATGTGGTCCTGACTGAAACCGCGTGGGATCTCATGACGATAGCAGAACTAGTCTGCTATTATCATAAGGATGGTCCACAGCTCAGGTAACGAATGATGAATGAGGAGTGATGAGGCGGTGCTGACCGGGCGGCGGCTCGGTGGCGTTGAGCAGCGCGGCGCAGGCGGCGGCGTCGCGCTCCTCGCGCGTCTTGTCGTTCATGGCTGTCGCGTCGCTGCCGCGCCGTCGCCGCGTCGTGCTCGTGCCCCTCTGGTGACCGCAGTTAATGGCTCATAACGAACAAGTTATCTGTAACATAAATATCTATCTTGAACGTTTCGACAATATTCCTTATTATTTATTTATCGCGTGACAAACTCAACCATCGTAGGTCTACTGGCTCATTTACGAAATGTCATACGATATTAATTTAGAGTCATCGCACCGCCACATTTTTAGCTTCATTTAACGAGGTTAAGCGTTGAATTAGATAAAGGGAAATAAATCAAATTTTAAAAAATCCTGCATATTTGTTTATTGGAAGAAATTTAAACATTTTCATACATTATTAGGATAATATAAATACCTATTCTATTATTTTGCATTATAATATGCATAGGGACACAACACATTCAGCTGTAGAGAAAAGTATAGCAGAGTGCACATGCTTCTCTTTGGCTGTTTCAGTAGGTATCAGTACCCGAACTAGGGGAACCAGTACAGTAGTATGTCGGGTCACCATCACCAGGGCTCCAACCCTCAGATGTCTATAGCCATGTGGCTAAGATAGGTTATATTAGTTTTAGTTTAGTTTACTTATTTATCTCAACAATATAATGTTCATGCAAATATAAAAGTATATATGTCAGTTTACTGACTTATCATATAGTGATCGTCAATTTACATAATATACAAATAAGTAGGTACAAAAATCTTAACAAGTAACTTGGTAGTACACAATAGTATGCATAATCAAAATAAATTAATTAATTATAGTACCAATCAATAATTACAAACAAAAATAAATAATAAAGACATGTCAAATTTACAATAATAAAAATAAATAATAAATATTATAATAAATATCAGACACCCTCACACAAATCAACCTAAGCAACTAAAGAGTACTGAATAGGTAAACTAGTGGAAATCGGGTTCTGTAGACGTCACGAGTCTGGAGCGAAAATGGTTGGTTCCTATGGTCCCGAGTATTCTATTGACCTACAAAGGCGATAAAAATCTGTTAAAAATTGTGCATTGCTAAAGCAAGCACCAGATTCAAAGTTACCTCACAAGATGAAGAAGTACGTGTAAGTAGGTTGCTAGGCTTAATTTGGAATGTTTGAGATATAAAAGTGTATGCAATAATGCTTCGCAGATGCACGATCAGCCGCATAATGATCAAGGAAAAATCGTTGGATAAATGTTGCTCTCGTTTATGGCGCTAGCTATACCAGCACATGTTGCACATGATATAAACACGCTACGAGATCTATTCGCACGAATTGAAATTATTGTTCTTAATAGTAAACGTAGTATAGGCGTTGGTCGGCCTTTAATTAAGAATTATTGAAATACGTTCATAATCTCCGCCATAAAAAAATAAAAATTAGAATTCCGTTTTTGTAAAATTGGATGAGGAACTAGATTGAAAATTGGATGAGGGCGGCGCAAGCAAGACTAATCGTAGTGGAGAACTTTGGAGGAGGCCTTTGTCCAGACGTGGACGTGTATCGGCATAATGATAACTTGAAACGTATTTCAGCCATTTCGAAACAGTCTCGCGAGGTCAACAGCTTAAAGAGCAAACTTTCTGCAAGCGGTGAAATTGAATAGGATGCACAACATTGTGTATTTATAAAGGGCAGTCCACCAGAATGTCGGGCACGTGACACTATTATTTTCATACTTATTATAAACAAGTTAGAAAGTAAAATTTTATAACTTGGCTTTTGTATTGAAAGTGTTTTTGGACTTTCTGTATGTTTAAGTTTAAGGTGTTGTAATAGCCGTCACGCGACTGGCTGCCGATAGAGAGGTGTGGAACGAGATGGAGGAGGCCTTTGTCCAAAAATGGACAGACCCAAAGAACTTTCAAATATGATTTTAATTTATTCTGTGATTTTTATGATTTTACTTTAATTTATTGTAATTCTAATGATGGTTTCCTATATTTTAATGAATGGATTATTTATATTTTTACTTTATATAATTAACTAAAGACATTACTTTTATTATTTAATAATTATACAACGAAATAACTTCGGCATGTACAATATTTTAATATACTATTTAATATTTTAATACGACAATTTACAATTACAATTACAATTACAAGTACTCTTTATTGCACACCTCATAAAATATACAGGAGAAATACAATGCAAGAAATTACAATTAGAGGTAAACAACAGGCGGTCTTATCGCTAAAGAGCGATCTCTCCAGACAACCTTTGGGTAGTGGAGAACTTGAAAAAATAAGATTTTGTTATTAGGCGGTGCAAAAATCGGAAAATGATAATAATATATACATAACCAAAAACAAATAAATACATAAATATAATAAACAATAAATACATAAATACATACATACATTCAGCCAACAGGTAATAGGACCATTTGAATAAAATACGAATTATGAAAGGGATAGATAATGTTCTTTCAGTTGAGTTTTGAAAGAAACAAGAGATTTAGCGCGCCTTAAGCTCACAGGCAAGGAGTTCCACAAACAGACAGCTTTAAAAGTAAACGAATTATTATAAAATTTTGAGACGGAAGAAGGTACGGCAAGGAGCAAATTTTGGGCAGATCGAGCAGAAGTAAGATAAGTGAAACGCTCTTTGAGATAGCGGGGAGTTGCAGGATGAAAAAGTATATTAAAAAGAAGAGCAAGAATATGAGAGTTACGACGAAAACGGATTGGGAGCCACTTGAGCTGAGAACGGAAACTAGATACATGGTCATATTTGCGTAACCCAAATATGAACCGAATGCCAACATTTTGAATGCGCTCAAGCTTATTAAGTTGCTCCTCTGTAAGATCGAGATAGGAGATGTCAGCGTAGTCCAGAATAGGGAGAAGTAACGTTTGAGCCAACGCAATTTTAGTGAATTGCGTAGATGTTAATAATTTGAAGTGTATTAAAGTGTAGAGCATAATTAGTAATATTTCAGAATTTTTAATTATTACTTATGAATGTATAATTTCGTTGCTTGATAGTGTTAAGTAACTTTGTAATTTATTACGTCAATTTGTATTTTTTGCCGAAAAGACTACGGTCATTACTTTTAGATTCTAGGAACCACCTGTTTCTATACATTCTCTGTTTTGGGTTAATAAATGGCTTTATTATTATTATTTGTTTCTCATTTTTTGAGTCACGGGCTCATATGTCCCGGTCTTTTGGAAGGCTTGCGTGGGGATATGGATCCAACACGTAGAGGCCCCTTGGAGAAATTTGCTGTGACTGTAGCCCTGCTGGAACCCGTTCCTGATCATATCAATAAGATGATACATCCTTGAACAGATCCCAGCAGGTGGTTGAACTATTGCATTGATATGAAAAAGAAACCGGGGTATTAAAATGGAGTTTGGGTGGACTATTTATTTGGGCTATTGCAGTAGAAAAACTTCACCCGCCGTAACCATCAATGCGACTGTTACCTCTGGCGGGTGGTGACTCGCCCCTCACTAGGTGGGCCCCGTAATGCCATCGTGCCGACGGCCGGAAGCAACACGAGCGTGAGGGCTCAGGGGTGTCGAGAGGTGTGCTGCGCTTTCTCCGAAGTTACTCGCGGCGTGATGCCCTTTAACACTTCCACCCCTGGAGCATATAAATTTATTATTATTATTTATTATTATTATTATTAGCCGTCACGTGCCCGTAAAAGTAGACTTTTGGTGGAATGCTCCATAAGAGAATAATAATGGCTGACGTCGTTTAGCGCCACGCGAAGGCTGACTATTTCCGCGCGTCGCTATAAACCTACGCCCGGGGCGCGCATAATCGCATATCGACGGTTATCGGCGTGTTTTATTGCCGACATTTATTGACCATTGTCACAGTTGCTGCCATTCCAGCTGCAACTATCATCGGCATTGCTAGCTGAGGCTATGGAAGCCCTCGAATTTAAAACGAATTATAACAGTAACTTCTGATTAGCAGTAGGTAAGTAGTGCGCTGTGATATGTGCCTAACTATACCTATATAGGTAGATGATCAGCAGGTTCCTGAAATTGTAGGTGGTACATTTACACCCACTTGTATATTTATTTGATGGTAGTTGTAATTCTTTCATTATTATGTATCTTTTCAGGTGATCTACATACATAATATTATATAATGGCATGTATTTAACGCGGCGACAAATTAATCTGATTTAGGGATTTATAAAAAATTAAAGGGGATAGCAAAAATAATAAGTTGGCGACTAATTGCGGAGACTATTAAAGTAAAAAGTAGCAGCTAAGTAATCAATTTTCGGCTTTGTTTCAATATAAACTAGCATCGAGTTATTGTTTTGGCGACTGAATTAACTAATTAAGC
Source organism: Apotomis betuletana (assembly GCA_932273695.1). Lineage (NCBI taxonomy): Eukaryota > Metazoa > Arthropoda > Insecta > Lepidoptera > Tortricidae > Apotomis > Apotomis betuletana. The sequence continues at coordinate 693,777 of OW026309.1, forward strand.
GGAAACATGACAGCGGATAAAAAGTTGAAAATGGCCTACTCTAATTGTTCAATGGAGATTACATATAAAATAAATCAAGGTCATAAAAAAAATACTTTGTGCGACAATTTAAGAGCTTTAATCAAAGTTGAAAATTGCATGTATAAATATTAATTTTGGTCTATAGTTTTATTTAGTGGCTCTGATTTTGGTCAATTTTTCGTCAGGTATGATGTCATATTGACACCTATTTTTTATGATTCTATCGTATAGAATACGTTAAAATAAACGTGTTTTGTATGGACAACTTTTTTCTAAACTTAATAATTACCGAGATATGGACTCCTAAAACCGACAATATTTTTTTGGATATTGTGTCAGACTCTGCCTTAACTCCGGCGCTGCGGGAAGTGCAGCCCTTCCGCCCTTGCGTGGCAAAGCACGGTCGCCCGTACTCCGTTCCGCAACTTCGGCTTGTTGGTCGCCTTCGGCGACCAGCCTCAGCCGCTCCGCTCCGCACGGCTCCCGAGCTTTGTCACGGCGGGCGAGGGCTGCTCTCCCTCCGCGCCTCCGGCTTTTTATATACACTCTAGGGGTAGGGCAGACAAGACCACGTGGAATCGGGGTTGACAGCTTCGGTTCTGAGGCAAGTCTTATGATAATGCAATGCTTATTTTAGCGTAGCGTGTTTTAGCTACATTCGGACTAAAATAAGCGTGTTTTGTATGGGCAAAACATTTTTACCTAAAAAACGCTTATCGCCGTTTTCATTAAATTATGGTTTCGAAAACTAAAAAAATAACTCCCCATTACTTTTATATAGTACCCATTTTAATATTTAAGCTGCCAGCAAATCAAAGCCCAAAATGCTTTTTTAGATGGAGACCTGTAGTTGCCACTAATATAAAGTTTGTTATCCTTCTGCTAATATTAGTCGCCAAGTCATTATTTATAGTACCTCACCTATGATTTCAGTAATCTTGTTTATTATTTCTGCTACCTTAAAGTAGCTGCCATTATTTGAATTTTAAAATATCCTTAGTTTAAAGCTCATTTAATATAAATGATTGCCAAAATATTTAATCGCTGACAAGTTATTATTTTAGTTGCAAATAGTTTGCTGCTCTTTAATTTTTCTGTCGCCGCGAAAATAATAAGCCTTATATAATTTGGTGACGACTGCGGGCTTTCTGTGGTTTTGGTTAAGAGGTGGATTGATAAAATTAGAACCGTCTTATTCGAGTGCCGACGATTGGGCGTTTTACGCCAATAGGTTAGAAAAGTACGTATTTTATAGTGATCAAAGTCACGAATGATTTTAAAGTTCCTACGTTAAATTACAGTTATGGGCTGTCAAAGTTACGAATTACTTGTGACATTGTGTACATACGCCAGATAAAACCGTCAACAAAGAATTAATGTAATGTGCTGGTGGAGTTGATGACTTATCACTTACAACCTAAGCGTAGTATAATGGCGGAATGTTATAAATTGCGGCTATTTACGTTGAGGAAAAAGATGACGGAAGATTGCGATTTCAAAACATAAAAGGAAAGTAATCTTAGGAATCTTAATTTGTATATGGAAGCGGCCGAGAAGAATGCCGCGGTAGTGGACGGTAGATCAAGCGGCGCCGGCAAAGCGGGCACGGAGGTTATGTACTTACTCGTCGGTCAGCGGGGCTGAGGCACAGGGTGGACATTATCCACGAGCAGCCTCGGATAGCCGTCGCTCCTGACGCCGACACTGCCGCCACCGGGTGGGCGCCGACAGCTGAGATGAGTGACCCCTCATACTCATCCTCTAGTGAAATATTTCATTGAGTCGTATCGAAAATATTATTGTACGCCGTATCCACAACGAGCCCGGGATATATGCCACGTCACGTTCGTGACAAGACAAACACGGTACTCCCGGGATAGGGACACTACATGAACCTTGTAGCAACCACTTGTAATGTAACCCTTCAACCTTAGTTATGTCACAAAAACATAACCTAGCGTTATGAAAAAATGCATATTACAGACTTATAATAATTCATAACAAAATTTCAATTACAATAAACAACAAAGAAAAGACAATTTTTCAAATTCAATGTATTCTTTTAAGTTAGCCATGTATTTCGAAATCCGATGATGTCAAATCTAAATTAATCCATCCATACTAGTCCATACTAATATTATAAATGCGAAAGTGTGTCTGTCTGTCTGTCTGTCTGTCTGTCTGTCTGTCTGTTACCTCTTCACGCTTAAACCGCTGAACCGATTTAGATGAAATTTGGTATATAGATAGTTTCAGTCCCGGGGAAGGACATAGGATACTTTTCATCCCGAATAAATTTAGTGTTCCCGTGGGATGAGCGGGTAACACCGCGGGGCACAGCTAGTATAATTATAATTACTTCCATTGTATTGACGACGCGTTTGGCTCGGTTTGTAGACACCTGCCTACTGAGCCGGCGGTCTCGGGTTCGAATCCCGGCTAGGGCAAATATTTGTGTGATGAACTCGAATATTTGTGCTTGGGTCATGGTTGTTCTTTGTAGTATTTAAGTATATATTTATCTATATAAGTACGTATACCGTCGTCTAGTACTCAGAACACAAGCCTTCTTGAGCTTAATTTGGAACTAGATCGATTTGTGTGAGGTTGTCCGATATTTATTTATTTATTATTTATTATTGTATATAATACCATAATTCTTATGAAATTACAAAATGTGCCTGTACCCCATATTTATCAATTTGTAACTTGTGGTATTGTTAATTAACAGTCTAGTCAAATTTATTATGCTACGTAATTCCGTATATACAATTTAATTTCAATTCAGTGCAATTGAATTTTATATTTTTTTATTGGCCGAGCTTTTATGTTAAATGAAACTAAGCCTAGTTTTAATAGTATCTTAAGATATTGCTATGCCCTGACCTGACAGGGTCCATGTAAAGGACTCGAACAAGGCAATGTAACATAACAGCCATGGTGCAATGAAAAATGAATAAAATGGGAGAACTTCGTACGCGTATCTTTTTTTCTATACCCTAGTCGGGAACAAAGTATCCTATGAATATATTCAGATGTCCAGCTGTCCCTGTATCGACATTGATTCGTTCAGCCGTTTTGGCGGGATGAGGGAACAAATATTTTCCTCAGATAATGACCCCTATCCATAAAAAAAACGATTTTCAATACAATTTAAGGATTTTATAATAGATGTGGTGGGACATAACATATTATTACTTACCTTAATAGCAACAGCACTTAATTACTGCAAATTTATGTTTGAACCTAAGACATTTTATATATATATGTCGGGGACGGTCATGAGTATGGAAGCTCAACGAAACCAGCGTGTCATTGGAAGGCGACAGTAGCGCCCCCTTGAACCTGTTTTGGCGTGCTAGACAGAGTCTGGGTGGTTAACTCAGCGAACACCTACCACACTTCACTTTGGGTCACCGTCGAGTGCACTACTGCCTTGGAGCTGTCCCGTTTCGTTGTGCTATATCAAGTTGATTAGATGTTAATTTAATAAAGACTATTCTGTTCGATACTTCGATTAGCTAGCTTACAGACCTCTGTGCCAGGAACTGTTATTTTGTGCTTCATTGTATAAGGAATAAATCAAGTTAATTGTATCTGAAGTGTTTCATCTCGCTCGAACTACCTCCTCGTCCACAACTATGTCGGATAGCTCAACTAATGTGCCACACACCGCACCCGGCCATCCGACCCTATCCCGACATATAATTTTTAAATTGTATAACAAACGTCTCTTAGAATGTTTCTTTCATATATCATTATTGCGCAGAAGCACAATTAGTAGAATTTTCAATCACAATCATTTGACAGAATCGACGTTTAATAGAATTCTCTATAAGTATAATATACCTTTGTATAACATACTTTTCATATAATAATTTTATTAAAACTTTCGTGAGACATATTTAATTATTGTATTAAGCGGTTTACACTCACGTGAAATTGTCAGGAACGGCCCGACATGTTTCGAACTCGTATGGAGCCCTTCATCAGGGACGGCTGCCCGTACACCGCCGCGGCAAACTCGTCACTCGTCGTCGTCTGTGACCAGTTTGCCGCGGCGGTGTACTCTTCATATAATTAAAAGTTGTTATGATGGCAGATTGTAGTAGTTTAGAAATGCTATATTATATTATGTACGATATCATTAGGCTGCGAAAGTCCAAATCTAGGACTCTTGCTGGTTAGGACGCGTGGCGACACAGAGCACCCTAGAGTGATTTTGTAAAGCCGTAGGCGCGAAGGGAGAGACGACCGTGCAAGGGCGGAAGGGCTGCTCTCCCCGCAGCGCCGGAGCTACGGCGGAGTCGGTGGAGCTAGTTAAACGAGCGTAGAGTTAGCGTAGTTGCGATTATTCACATTATTTTCGAAACTGGTATTATAAAATTTAAATAAGATTCGTACATAATTCGTGCATTTTTTGTCTGCGTCAGAAAACGAGGGCCACAGTCGCAGAAATATGCCCTGTTTGCGTTACTTACACGCGTACTTAACTAATAGATTGGCAATATTGTTAGCGAGAAGTTGGATTAAAGTTTACCCTCCGCAGAGTCGCCGAGTCGCACGGTCTTGAACATCGAGATCGAGATGGTTAATAGTTTGACGTAAGTCCGTGTCCCGGCGCAGGGCGCAGGGCCGCTCGCCCGGGGCGGCGCGTCTGCCCGAAATAATATTTGGTCAAGTGATATATCGTCCTTCCCAAGATAAATATTATTTAACATTCACATTTCTATTATACAAATAATGAGACGGACTGTGTTTATTGGAATACCAATTCAAAGGAACCTAAGTAGTTAGTGAAACAAATGAGATAATAATTGTTGTACAAAGGTTACGCTGTCGCTGTACGGGAAGTGAGAGGTGTCAGGTCAGAACTGTAATTCAGACTGCCTTTGTGAGATAATTATCACAGTTATTAGTAAGGACGTGTCTGGAAACAGCTAGCGCCAGTGCCCATCGCCCATAATGAAAAGATTATCGCGCCATAGATAAATGTAAAAAAAAATTAGGTAGGTACCTGCCGCACTCATAAACATAGTACGTCGCTTTATCATTTCACGCATTATCGCGCGAGAAACGTCATAAGCCTCGACCAATAAGAATTGCCCAGTCAAGTGAGTTAGATACTATGATTTGTGGGGTTTGTTTAAATGAATGAAAATGAATTGACAATTGTTTCGACGCCGTCATCAAACTCGCACGGATTCACCTCGTAGTCCGCATTGGCCGGCAAGGTTTATCTGGTTTGATACATTTAAATAACAATTGAAATGAATCAATAACGGTATTATGATCTTCAATAAATATACGTATTAAACGCATCGATAAAATCATTATTAAGTATATAGGTACGGTCGAACAATTCGTAAATATATATTTTTATATTTTAAACTTATATCCATAATAGTTAAAACAGGTAATTACTCAAGTGATTGAATTGTACTTAATTTGAAAAAGGAAATGAAAAATGAAATGAAAATGAAAAATGATTTATTTATTTCCTAAGTAGTACATTATTTTACATGTGCTGCTGTCCCCCTTTTAAGTAAAAATAATACCTGTGCTAATTTTGATAGTGTACCTACGCAAACAAAGAAGCATGTAAAAGATACATGTTGAAATCAAAATGTGTAATTAGGTGTGCATTGTATTCTGTTTTTTAGGGTTCCGTAGTTAACTAGGAACCCTTATAGTTTCGCAATGTCCGTCTGTCCGTCTGTCCGTCCGCGGCTTAGCTCCGTGATCATTAGTACTAGACACAGACTAGAAAGCTATGAGTATGTGTATGTATCACGCTGACAAAACGGTAAAATAAGAACTAAAAAAAAATTATTTCTTCCGTCTCAACATTAGTGTTTGGGGTGTCGTTGAATAGGTATTTTTAATGACATAAGTGCCGCGCGCTGTCGTTATACTTCGAACGTTACACATATTAGTTAAGTGCCATACTGCATTAAAATATTCCGATCAATCTGGCGCGTTCAATCGATAACTTCCAGAAGGTAATAAGTAATTACAGTCACTTTGGCGTTTACGACCTTTTTATAGAGCTTGAAATCTTTCTCGTAATTTAAACTTCTCATCCTTCACAAGAGATGGGTTTAAAGCGGATTACGGAACCCTACACTGAGCCTGGCCTGACATGCTCTTGGTCGGTTTTTGTGAATAAGTTAAGAAGTGGCCAGCGGGCGGCGCTGCGATAATCTCGTTAATTAATTTTTAAATCCGCCGCTCGCCAGCTGCAGCCTGTATGTAATTATTTTGTAATTCCGCCTGAAATTTGCAGCACAAAAAGGTATACCATTACTGATATATTTTACCATCAGCCGTTTGGAGGCTTTTAAATAACGATAGCATTTTAGGACAACGGCTCATCCAGAGCAATCACTGTCGCGTCGCGGGGATTATGCCACAAAAATGGCCTGATGCGTTTAAAACCGCGGTATGCACTGCTCTTGCCCCTGTTCTAAAATAAAAGTTCGTGGCGTCTCTGACGTGCTTGGAATTCCGAGCGCCTCCGTGATTCACGGGCCGTTATCAACATTTTTTAAATCTTTCGATTACTCCTCGACAACTCAAATGTAAGCCTTAAAAACTTTCGTTTTTTATTGTTATTGGAAAATTGTGATGGGTTGGGCTCTGCAACTCATAATTCGAACGAAATATACCAATGTTGTTGCATGAATAGTAGTTTTGATAACATTATTCTCATAGTAAAACTTTGTCCAAGTAGTATAAACAGTTTATTTCATGTAAGTAATGTAACCAAGGAAGAGCAGTGTCTCCGAATAGAGGCAATTGTATGCTTAGGTACTGGGTGGCCACCATAGATCGACATAATGATACTTATAATGAAATGCCATCTAGATCATAATGAAACTTATAATGAAATGTAGTTTTCACCTCACCAGCTCAAACATGGTGATTTTGCTGCGAGATAACATTGTACAAATGCGATTTTGTTACGATCGTGAGTACGAAGCAGCTTTTTAATTTTTTCAATTGTCATTAAACAGCCACAGGTTAATTATACAATTCGAATAATTCGAATGTTCAGTCGAAATTCGAATCTCGATGGACTCTGTTTCTTTCATATCTATATAAAAAGAGAGGGAAAACATATCAATTTGAAATTCGATTTTCGAATCCGACCTCGAATGAGAACAGTCCGGATACGCGTTATGCTATAAAATTAATTAAAAACACCCGAAAAAGTTTTAATTGCAACATACTTATTGTTTTTAATGACCGAATATTAAAATAATTGTGTCTTTCATAAAACAATATATTATTGTTCAAATAAAATAAGATTTTCCAACTTATTACTGTAAATATAATAATAATTTATAATTTCACCAATTTATCATATGTAGATGCATATTCGAAACGTATTTAAAAAAATATTGACTTCAAATAGTTACCAAAAAAAACGTTTTTAACAAAGGAAAATAACAAGTTTTGTTTGGTGCTTTACGAGTAAAAATATTAATAAACCTATTTAAACAAAATCCGTTATTATAAATAAACACGTCATGTATCTGCTAAATCTTCTAATTTGATCAAACAATGACAATAACCGTGTTGGTTGAGAAGGACTGGTACCTACCTACAGTGTTGGAACGTATAATTTCAAATTAATTATATTGTTATTCCTTTTTAAGCAGGAAGTATCAATTTTCGAATTAATAATAGGTATCATTGAAATCAGCGACAAAAACTATACACATACCTACACCTGAATGGTTGGAAGAAAAAGTACAAAAAGTCGAATATGTTCTCGCTGTTGAGGTGAAAAGTTGTGTGTGCTACACGGGAGCAAAGTTTTTGGCTCGCTACGCTCGTGATTCAAAATATAGACTCCTTCGCTTGCTCAGGACTCAAAATCGCACTCGCAACAAAGAATAACTTTGCTCTCTTGTTGCACAAATAAATATTATGAAATAAACAATTTTGTTTTGTTTGACACTACAGATGCCGCACTCTTTTTTACCGGTTTTCGCAAAGGATTTGGAATCTGGATCTGCATGTGATTGGCAACTTGAATGACGTAGAACGCTGTTGGTTGTGGAGTACGTGTGTTATGCTTCTAGGGTTGACAACACTAACAAAATCGAAACTACGTACTTTTCATTATTTGTTCTGCTTTTACACGCTACTTTTATTAGATACGTCCTAAATACGATGGACGGGCTAAATAGGTCCCAATCTTTATAAAGGTCGATTCTGAAAGTGCTCACTGGATCTCATGATCGTACACATTGTGTCGTTTTCAACTCTCAAGCCCTCTTGATTAGCAGTAAGGGCCCGTATTATAAAATAAACCAGGCGCCGCCCCCGGTAAGTGCCTACTGGACCTTAAGATTCGTTCAACTTACACAGTACACAGTGCTGTTTTCGCTTTTCGAACCCCCTTGATAAGATTATCAGTAAGTGTCAGCATTATAATAGCGTCATGCCAAATCGACCTGATGACAAAACAGCACACGTCAGCGTTGAATCTATCCTGAGATCCAGTCACAGACAACCCCCCCTAGACGGAGCATGTAAGGCACATGTAAGGCGACCCGCGCGCACCAACGGTATGGTACGGCAAAACATTAAAGTATCAACACGGCGGCCGCCGTTTAGTTGCGTCCATGTTTATGAGGTCTCTCTACACCACTTAACACTACAATTTACCATGTTATTTATTTAATTTCTTTTTTCGTTGACGTACGCATGGATCATAAACAAGGACGCAACTAAACGGTGGCCGCCGTGTTCATACTTTAATGTTCTGCCGTACCATATCGTTGGTGCGCGCGGGTCGCCTTACATGCTCCGTCTAGTGGGGGTGGTCTGTGGATCCAGTATATAGGATTTTAAAGGGTCCATCATTAGGTCGATTCTATGATGATATATAAAGTGAATCGGAATGCGAATACTGCAAAAATTTGTATGTTGAAAATATTCTGAGATCCAGAAGGCACTTCTAGGGTCCATCTTCTGGTCTTGTTTATGATACTGAGTCTTAAGTGTTCATTGAGGTGAGTCGAAATTCGAAAACCACACAATATGTCTGCGTGGAACCAATCTTGTTATCTACTCGTAGTAGGCAAGTGTACCAAAATCAGATCCTGACTTGATAACAAAGGAATAACTAACTGTACCTACATGTAAGTAATGTATACTCTTTCGAACAAAAATATAATATTTTGAGAATCGGTTTACACTTGACTTAGAAAATCAGTTACATGCCTACGAAAAAAATACAGAACAGACGAATACTGCACCTCTTTTTGAAATCGGTTAAAAATTATAAATAACTAGCGACCCGCCCCGGCTTCGCACGGGTGCAATGCTGATAAATTATGCATATAAAACTTCCTCTTGAATCACTATCTATTAAAAAAAAAAACGCATCAAAATCCGTTGCGTAGTTTTAAAGATCTGAGCATACATAGGGACAGACGGCAGGAAGCGACTTTGTTTTATACTATGCAGTGGCGTGCACAGAGTTTTACGACAGGGTAGACACAAAATTTTGAGAAACTAATAACTTACAGAAATACTGCGGGACAGTTTTTATTCTTCGTCTTCTCAAATATAAAGCAAATCGACCATCTCCAAATATTTTTTTCTATTAACTGATGACCGCAAACAATAAACACCACCACAATTATCACAATTAAAAGAATACACTAAAAGTTTTTATTCGCTTATTTACTACTAGTCACCACTATCACACGTAATAATCAAAACAAACAATTAACAATAATGGCGTCCAAGTATGCAAAACCTATAGGTAGCAAAATACGACAAACTTAAATAGTACCGTTTTTGCGCTAATTAAAGTTACAAAAAAGCGCCTTTTTAAATTCGTTACATAGTCAACATCGGAAGTTCGAATCTACAAATAATAGCTAAGGAGAGAGCGAGACAGGCTACCTGTTCGGAATTTTTCGCTTAACATCGGGCGTCGCGGTATTCGCGCCTCGCTCGCACCGAATGTTGTTCGCCGTGTCTAGTCGCGGGTCGGAACATCCTACTTCCGTAAGGAAGTAAAAGACATGAGACAATGTCTTACTTCTGTATTTGTGTGCGTGAGTTTTGTTATTGTGTGCAATATTTTTATAAGAACGCACACACACGCGGTCCGTGTTACCACGAGGCACACAAATATAAATTTAGACAGAAAATCGCCTGTCTTTACCGCTTACGGCGCGAAGCGGCGCTAGTGCCGCGGAATCGTTCAAGTCAACCTCCACGGAATCGACCAATACGTACGAAATTTTGGCGCACCGACTCAATAGATGGCGCGGATCGCAAATTGATTAGTTTTGTACATTTGTTTTATATAATTTTATAAAAAGGTAATGTTTGTAACAATAAATAATATATATCGTTTCTGTAATCAACTAGGGTAGGCAGTGTCTTTTTGTCTTTATAAGGTGCACGCCACTGATACTATGTAGGTACTAGGTAGTGATAATAAAAATAAATGTGAAGATGAAATTGAATAATGTTAATTTTGCGTCAAATGCATATGCACTTAGTATTAAGTTTAATTTGTTTTAACAATATCCATTGACATATATTATTGTTTATTGGATTATAAATGGAAAAAGTTTATTTTAAAATAAACACATACAATAAAATATTTTCAATACTAAAACTACAGATAAATATAAAAGATAGGATAATTATTATTATAAATTATTTAATGTGAAACATTAATTTGCATTTTGAATATGACCGAATTAAGACCTAATTTGTAACGTATTCTGGTGAATAAACATTTCTATTTTTAAATTGTAGGTATACTTATTTGATGACACGGTCGTGGAAAAAATCTTCAGCGACAATGGCCGGGACATCGCCCTCATACAAGAACCATGGTTGAACCGCGACTCCAAGATTGCGGGACTGAGTAATGCAGGTAAAATGTTAGTTCACGATAATGGAACCAAACCAAGGGCCTGCATCGTGTTTAACAAAAATATTAACTTTCTCCCTCTTCAGAATTATGTAGCGAAGACTTAGCCGTCGCATACGTCGATCTCAAGGGGCGGGGCAATCAAAAGGTGTTAATCTGCTCTGCATATCTGCCCGGAGAGAAAGTAGATCCCACTGAAGAGCTGACTAAAGTTCTGGAATATGCCAAGGAACAAAAGTCGGAACTGATAGTGGGTTGTGACGCCAACGCTCACCACACCATCTGGGAGAGCACAGGAATCAATAATAGAGGTGAGTTACTCTCTAACTTTATCTTTACTAACTGTCTGCATCTGTTGAATAACGGCAACACGCCGACCTTCGTTACTAGGGCCAGACAGGAGGTACTCGATATTACATTTGCAACTGAAAAGGCAGCCAAATGCCTCGCCGACTGGCATGTCAGTAGTGAAAACTCGATGTCGGACCATAAACATATTCTTTTTGATGTTAAAAGATTAGAAATCACCGAACAAGAAAGCGAAGGAATCCTAAAGAGACCGCCTGGGACACATACGGTGCCCTGCTGAAAGAGTACCTAAAGGAAACCCCAAAACACATCAAAACACCAGATTCTCTCAACACAGCCGTGGAGCTCCTGACAGAAGGCATAAACAAGGCCTACGAAAGGAGCTGTCCACTGAAGGAATCGAACAACAAAAACAAAAAGCTGGAAAGGCTCCGGGTCTCCACGCGCCGCATATTCAATCACTCTACCAAACCTAGCGAATGGGAAAGGTACAAAAGAGCGCTAACAGAATATAATAAAGAGATCAGAAAAGCCAAGAGAGCGTCATGGAAAAGATTCTGTGAAGAGATTGCCCAGACCCATAAAGGAGCGAGAATTCACAGAATACTAGCCAAGACACCAAAAAATTATCTCGGACTCCTGAAGAAACCAGATAATACCTTTACGACCACAGAAAAGGAGACGCTAGAACTCCTCAGGGACACACATTTCCCGGGCTCGTATTCCACCAGCGATACACAACGATGCGCCCACAAGAGACACCAATCTCACAGGGCACACAACACTGACTGGAACTTGGCTGCAAATATTTTCAGACCAAACCAAATTAAATGGGCCTTGGAAAAATTCAAACCATTTAAATCTGCGGGAGATGATGGAATATTCCCTGCCTTACTACAGGAGGGCCGCGATTTTCTCCTCCCGTTTCTGGTAAAAATATTTAGGGCGAGCTGCGCCCTGAGCGTGATACCAGAACAATGGACTAAGGTCAAGGTACGCTTCATACCAAAAGCAGGGAAAAAGGACTATGCACAACCTAAATTCTTCAGACCCATCAGTCTGACCTCCTTCCTACTAAAGACAATGGAAAGGGTAATGACCAACACGTACGAGCTAAATATCAGGTAACAAGGCCACTCAGTCCCTGCCAGCATGCCTACCAAAAGGGGAAATCCACAGAAACTGCCCTGCTAGATCTGGTCGACAAGGTGCAGAAAACCCTAGAGGACAAGCAAACAGCTCTATGCGCGTTCTTAGATGTAGAAGGGGCCTTCGACAACACACCCACAGATACCATCATTAAAGGTATGGAATCTAAAGGTGTAGACGGCACTACAAAAAGATGGGTTCGGAGTATGCTCTCCAATAGAACAGTAATACTGACCCTAAATGCCACCACGCATGAATTTCACACCACAAGAGGATGTCCACAGGGAGGGGTTTTATCACCACTTCTGTGGACTCTAGCGGTTGACCGACTCCTTGTTCGAATGGCGGCCAACGATTATGACGTACAAGGATATGCCGACGATATCGTAGTCATAATCAAAGGACCTTGCCTTAAAACAATCTCGAACATCATGCAAGGAGCTCTCAACACTATCTGTATATGGTGCAGAGAAAACGAATTGTCTATCAATGCAAACAAAACCATTATAGTGCCCTTCACAAATAAAAGGAAACTCGACAAGCTCAATACTTTAAAGCTAAACGGACAAACTATACCATTTTCAAATGAAGCCAAGTACCTAGGGGTCACCTTTGACCAAAGGCTAACTTGGAACGCGCATATATTTGAACAATATAATCCAAAAAGCGAAAATGGCACTGTGGACATGCTGTCGAATGGCAGGAGTAAGATGGGGCGTAAGACCCAACATTGCTATGTGGCTATACACAGCAGTCGTGAGGTGATGAGTCTTTAATAACTTATGCCTCCGCTGTCTGGTGCAATAAGGCCAACCAAAAGACAGCGATCCTAAAACTAAGCGGCCTACAACGCTCTGCCTGCATTATTGCAACGGGAGCCCTCTCTTCGACGCCGGGCGCGGCCCTGGACGCACTGCTCGACCTAACACCTCTGCACCTACAGGTGCAGAAAGAAGCCGAGCAGTACATCTACAGGCTCTGCACTCTGTCTAAGACGAAATGGCGCTCACAAGCACTGAACAAACTAAAGGCTTCAGTGTTCGAAAACAAACTACTGTGCATGCCCTCTGACGACATGCTCACTGAATGTATCTTTACGCAATACTACTCAGTGGAACTACCCTCCAGAGAATGGCTAAACGACCAAATGTCTCTCAAAGAGGGCTGCCACATCTGGTATACGGATGGTTCCAAAAAAGGAAAAGATGTAGGATGTGGGATCTATGGACAGAGACCAAAGTTCAATGCAAGCGTCAGCATGGGCACAGAGGCCTCAATCTTCCAAGCGGAGATCTTTGCCATAAAAAAATGTGCAGAGATAAAAATATAAACCTTGACAAGAACATAAGACACTGCCACATATACATGAACTCGGACAGCCAAGCTGCCCTGTTGGCACTGGAATCACTAGAGGTTAAATCTAGACTAGTCCAACTATGCAAAAACAATTTAAATGCCCAAGGCGAAACCAACAAAGTCACTCTTAGATGGGTACCAGGTCACTCCGATATTGACGGAAATGAACGAGCAGATAAACTCGCGAGAGATGGCGCGGACAAGCCCTTTGTCGGCCCAGAACCGTTCTGTGGAATCACAAAACGCCAGGCCCACTCTCTGCTCAACGATTTACACAAATCTAAGGCGATCGAGATGTGGGTGGCTGTGAAAGGACAAAATCACTCGAAAGCCCTTATAAAAGGCTTTGTTCAAAAGTTATCTAAAGAGCTACTACAGCTCAAAAGGTCAAAAGTCTGTGCGGAGACTAGAACTCTGACCGGCCACTGCAAGCTGAAAAAACACTTGTTCCTAATGGGTATGGAACAGGACGCAACGTGCAGGTTCTGCCAAGAGTCAGAGGAGACAGCTATGCATATCCTCTGCTCCTGTGGACCACTTATGCACAAAAGAAGTATCCACTTAGGGCAACACTTTGTGCCCCCAGAGGAGATACAACATCTCACTGCCCAAAGAATCTGGGAATTCCTGGACTCAACGGGCCTCAGCAGTGAGCTTTAAGACAGGGCTGCCACAATAGATCAACTATGGTCGATGCGGCACACAAAAGGCCCAATTAATTAATTAATAAATAATTTGATGACACGCGGCGCGGAGTGAATCCCCCGTGGTATAGGTAGCGTAAAAATAGGTTCGTCAACAAATAGCAAGATTGAAATGTAGTTTCTCACCTACTTTTAGGAATTTGCAAAAACGGCTATAATTATTATTTATAATAAATGTAAACACTCGTATCATTTCGTTATGGAACTCCCTCGAAACGAATTACGCACGTTTTAGGAACCCACAATAGTATTTTAATGCTTAAGTACCTATCACTATTTTGCAGTTGCATGAAGTATACCTAGTCAGTATAGTATAGTAAGTTAAACCGATTTGCATTGACGCGGATTCGCCCTCAATGTCATCTCCATCCTCCATTGTTGTGTAAAATTGAATCCCCAGCCGCAATGTTATTATCTTGCTGTACGTACTGTACTGTAGTGTAGGTAGGCAGGTCGCGGCGCCTGCGCCGTGAGCGACATGCGCCTGCCTCGCGCGCCTTGACATTGCGCACTGCGCTGCACTGCATTTTATTTAGAATCTTGCGGCGCCATCGATTCTGTTCCCGTTGTTGAGGCGAAAAGAATTAACATTTCATTTCTTTTGTGATAGCGTTGTTGGATAGTGCCCAGTTGCACACTATGTTTGATGGAACTCGATACGGTAGTTTCTTACATAATGCAAGTATGTACAAACATATATTATGTTTACAATTAAGTCATCAATTTATTGACCGAGCGAGCAAAGCGTCTCCGTTTCAGCTTGGCTAAAAATGCATTAGTACCTATGTCCGAATTCCGGAATTAAGAAATATATAAACTAACTATAGTTTGAAAAAAAAAAATGCCTCAAACTTCTTTAAATCTTTCACCAGATCACACCAATTCCTTGATAAAATTGAAATTCCAAGTTATTATTTATAAAGAAAAGCATAATTCTTATGCACCAAGCGCCAGGAGTGAACATAATTGATAGCTGTCAAGTCACAGTGTTAAAGGAACAAGTATGTGTTCTAATGCTTTAACTTTCTTTAAATAAAATATAAAGTTTCAATTTAAACTGCCAAGTATATGGCAAATTTTTAGTTTAATTTTTCTTGTGAAACACATGAGATTACGCTGAAACGACTCACAAAAGACGATGAGTGGATACCGAAGTTTCGCTGCAGCGGCTCAGCTATAATTCATAATCCCGCAGGAGCGGCGCGACTCGACACGGAACAAACAAACTTCCAACTGCGTAGAAAGAAAAAAACTGTCACATAATCGGAAAGTTTCCGGAACTCGATTCTTGGCGCGCTTCGGATTGATCGGGGAGCGAGATTCAGGCCGCCTTATCGCCGCCGCTGCTGTCTACGGTTCATTATAAAGCAATAATAATCTCGCGAGCGGGCAGTACTCATAACATGCAAGCACCGATGCGCATCAAATATTCGTTATGCAAAAGAAATGTATCCGCATCCTGACCAACACTCGTATTCCAAATAGCTGTCGCCCTCATTTTAAACAGCATAACATCTTAACCTTACCATGTATTTACATATTGGAGGCAGCGCTTTTCGTCAGAAACCACCCGCAGTTATTCGAATCGGCAGAAATCCGTAAACCAAATAGTAGACGTAAACATCAATTAAACCTACCTTCCACGAAACTCACTATCGTTAAAAATGGTCCCTATTACCGATGTATATGTATCATGAATAAAATACCTGAATCCATAAAACTAGTAACTGACATGACCTTGTTTAAGAATAAATTGAAGAAATTGCTTATTGATAAATGTTACTATACAGTTGATGAATTTTTAAATGACAAAACACTTGTAGAAATTAAATAATATTTTGTATGTAAGTAGCGTAATTATAGTTTAAGAATAATTGCAAATTCACATATAAAATGACACGGCATGTATTGTAATTCATATTTAATTTAAGTTTAATTGTAATTAAGGACCTATATTGTGCGCCCTAACAGGGTATCATGTACCTACCTACTTTATTTTGTGACACCATAAATGATATATGAACATGATTGCAATAAATGATTATGATTATGATTATGATTATGATTATGAACATTATATTATGAACAGCGTACATTTCTTCCAAACTGTCAAATTTTAGCAGTTTATGCAACTGTTAAAGCCTGACCAGAAATATATGAGGATTGTCAAGAGGGCGCTATTTATAAAATTTATATGGCAACAATTTTGCAACCAATCGCCACCTCACTATAATGACATTAGTTTAAATACCTGTCAGTTCCTATGGTAACCTCGTAATATCATTAATTAATGGAACGTACTCTTTTCCTGACTGTTTTTCGTGTAGTAAACACGTGTACACTTTATTTATATTATTACGTTCACGACTGTGAATGGTTTTTGGCATTTCCTTTGGATATTTTTAGGGTTCCGTAGTCAACTAGGAACCCTTATAGTTTCGCCATGTCCGTCTGTCCGTCTGTCCGTCTGTCCGTCCGTCCGCGGCTTAGCTCCGTGACCATTAGTACAAGAAAGCTGAAATTTGGTATGAGTATGTGTATGTATGACGCCGACAAAACGGTAAAATAAAAACTAAAAAAAATGTTTTTTTTCGGGTACCTCTCGAACACCTAAAGTGGGGGTGAATTTTTTTTTTCGTTTCAACACTAGTGTGTGGGGTGTCGTTGAATAGGTCTTTTAAAAATAATAGGGGTCTTCAAACATTATTTTTTGATCAAGTCAGCAGTTTTGTAAATATTCGCTCCGAAAATAAAAAAAATAGCGTCCCCCCCCCTCTAACTTTTAAACCACGAGTTAAAAAACTATGGAAAAATTCATGAAAATGAGGCCTTATAATTACTTTCAATGAAAACTATATTGAATAAAATCGGTCGAGTCGTTTTTGAGTTATCGCAAATTTTCATAATTTTCTTTAAAATGACGTAAGTGCCGCGCGGTGTCCTTATACTTCGAACGTTACACATATTAGTTAACTGACATACTGCATTAAAAGATTCCGCTCAATCTAGCGCGTATAATCGATAACTTCCAGAAGGTAATAAGTAATTACAGTTACTTTGGCGTTTACGACCTTTTTTATAGAGCTTGAAATCTTTCTCGTACCTAATTTAAGCCCATCTATTGTATAGGATGGGCAACTATGGAACCCTACACTGAGCGTGGCCCGACATGCTCTTGGCCGGTTTTTAAATTTTTGTCTTTTAAAGAAACCACCACGAATGACGTTGACATTGTTGACAAACCATCATAAAATCGTTGTGTAAGAAATTAGTTCCAGTGAAATTCCGCAATATGGCGTATCCTCATATATTTCTGGTCAGGCTATAATGAGAGGTCTATAGATATACGTCTACTAAAAATTCTAAAGACTATTTAATACACCCGTACTCATATTATTGATTTTCATGTATTTATGTAAATAGAGGTAGTTCGAAGTACTTAATACTACAGTCGGATCAATCAATACATCAACAGAGAAGTTTCAAATGTGTGTTAAAAAAAAACTCCGACTGAAGCAGTAACCTCCGCAGAGGAATGTACGAGTACCTGAGTGTGAGTGTAGTTTGGGTTGGGTAATTAACATCGGCTTAGGTTTAAACGCCTACCAAATAAGATTAAACGCCTACCAAATATATTGATAATTTACTACCAATAAATTCTTAATGCTCACCAAAACGGATGAATGCTCACCAAATAGTGTACCCCAAATTATTCTATAAATAAAGCAAATAATTCTTTTTCTTACATCCTATAAAAATATATGCACACCTAAAAAGTTAATTTCAGACCAAATAATCTAAATTACTGTTAAATGGATGTCACCAATATTTTATATTATTACTTCCATTTTAGTCATTTTTGCTGAGGCAAAAAACTAAATGCTCACCAAAATGGCTTTTTCTCAAACATCAAATGAAATGTCTTTACGTTCCTTAAAATAGGCTCGGAAGTATCGCTTTTTGGGCGCAACAACTCGAGAAGACTGTAAAGGGATTTCATACTGCTTTTCAGGCCTAGAATGAATGAATGAATGAATTATTTATTTCATGTAACAAAGACACATAATTTATTAGTAGAACTTACAAGCTAGGCCTGCAAAGTAACTTTTTTTTGGTTTCAACAACAAGGTCATTCACACAGCTGGCTGGTTTGACAAAAAGCAGGTTTTGTTTTTAAAGATTGGTTGTTAGACACTTGTGGAAAAAAAAATTCAAGATGGCGACTTTTTTTTTCAAAATTTCAAATTGGTGCTAGGCGGCTAAAACTCGGTATTGGGGGGCTCTCGGGGCTCAAAAATATGTATCTGAAACTTTGTCCGAAAATTCGGTCAAATTCGGAAAATATCGAAAAAAAACGATTTTTTTTTTCAAAATTTCAAATTGGTGCTAGGCGGCTTAAACTCGGTATCGGGGGGCTCTCGGGGCTCGAAAATATGAATCTGAAATCTTGTCCGAAAATTCGGTCAAATTCGGAAAATATCGAAAAAAAACGATTCAAAATTTCTAAATTGGTGCTAGGCGGCTAAAACTCGGTATCGGGGGGCTCTCGGGGTTCAAAAATATGAATCTGAAATCTTGTCCGAAAATTCGATCAAATTCCGAAAATATCGAAAAAACAACGATTCAAAATTTCAAATTGGTGCTAGGCAGCTAAAACTCGGTATCGGGGGGCTCTCGGGGCTCAAAAATATGAATCTGAAATCTTGTCCGAAAATTCGGTCAAATTCGGAAAATATCGAAAAAAAAAACGATTTGTATGGAGAAAATTTCAAATTGATATAGCATAGCTAATAATGACTACCGCACATTATGGAGCGTTTTTTAGGGATATAAAAAAAAAAAAACTAACCTAACCTAACCCGGCCGAGTCGGATCTGCTCTGAAAGGTGATCAGGATTAGATGGATACCTAGCTGAAACACTAATTTATGAAAACAATATTTGGTGAGCAAAACATCCATTTTGGTGAGCAAAACATCCATTTTGGTGAGCAAAACATCCATTTTGGGAAGCAAAAACATAATTTTTTGGTAATCATTTTGATGTTTTATGAAAACAATATTTGGTGAGCAAAAAATCCATTTTGGGAAGCAAAAAGATATGACTCAACATAAAATTATTCTGGTGTAATGTATATCGATTTTGGTATACAAAATGATTTAATTTGGGGAGCACTGTATAGAGTGAATTTATATTAAATGGAGGCAATTCAATTTATTTGGTATTTAGTTTTGGAGGTATAAAAGCCATTTTGGTGAGCATTTAAATTGTACCCATTAACATCATATTATATGTACACATGTATGATATTGCTAAGTCGACCCAGCCGGAGGTATCGTAATGTTATAAAAGCATATCTGCAAAGTAAGGTAAATATTTATCTATTTAATAGTACATGAACTTGTTATAGTAATTTAAAAATATGCGTGTAGGTGATAAAACTTAAGTTACCGTCAAACTCAAATAAAAATGATTCACACATTATACCCTCGAGAGCCGGCTCGCTTCACTCACAAATTGAAATGGATCAACAAAGTTTTGTAGAGAGATGAGATGAAACACCGTCAGTACTCACTAGTCAGTAAGGAGCGGAGTCGCGGCGCGGTTTTCCCCGCGTGCGGTGCGCGCCAGGACCCAGCTCCGACTGGAGTGCTGGAGCGCTGGGGCGGCGGCGCCGGTGCCCGCTCCTCCACCAACTTCCGCGACCACTGCCGTAAGTCGTGTTTTAAGACCTCTCATTATGTACAGTTTCAAAAACATCTATAATTTAAATTTCTTATGAATTCCTTAGAATTGAATAGCAGAGCAGTGTCAAACCGAAGCCAAGGCGCGATCGGGGCAATTAACACTAGTTTTCCGAGCGCTGGCCTGCGGGCCACCCCGGCGACATCGCGCTACAATTGAGTTGAGTCTAATACTGCTTATACTCGGAATTACGAAGAGGCTAAAAAGTCCAGAATCCAGAAATAAACAGTATTTAAAATGACACACAAGTAACACGGTTTAAAAGTGTTACAACCCCAGTATAGACTGTAAACCACTCGAGTTCGGGTCCCAGGTGGGCCTCAATATGTCACACGTGTCACGATGAATTGCACTAGAGTGTGAAACGAATTGTCCCTATTATAATATATAATGTATTGTATGATAGATTTGATCCGCGGGATTAGCTGAAGTGGGCTGAAGCAGCTAATATTTTGTCCTTTATTGGGTTAATGGATTTATACGCTTATGGCTTGACTGTCCTTGAAGTTTATTTTAGCAATTAGGTTAGGTTAGCATCCCGTGGTTGTCATCGATGAGTTTCGAATATAGGTGCGATAGACCGTTGCACACAGCGCCGAAACTGCCCTAACACTGACAGGGCTCGCCTCTGTGTGTCTGCAGTCGGCGCAAATCTGTTTGTGACACGGGCTGTGGCAGCTTCGGTGACGACTTTTATCTGACCAAATATGCTATACTTACTTTATTCTGTACTTATCTAGATATAGATACTATGCTTATACCCAAAAATCCAACCACGTGATGAAGGCACAAGACATACATAACTGCAACCGATCCTTAGCGAGAGGTAAGTGCTATAACTTTTGGGTAGCCCCCGTAGCGTCGACCAACCGCGAGAACAGGGTCTTCATGAAGCTTTTCATGTCGACTGACTAAGGTCCTAGTCTCCACTACGAGCGGCGCAAACACATGCGGCGCTTAAGGACCTGGGCCTGGTCAGCTGCCGCACTTGCCTGTGTGCCGTATTTGCTGATTCATATTTAGATAGCCTTATTTATAGATTACTAAAATATTACTTACAGCCATAAGTAGAAGAAGGGTAATAAAACAACCAGTAGCGTAACACTGTATATAGTTATATACTATTAAACTTACAAAATGATGTACAAGAGTGCTTGTACGTAAGTGACTGTACACCGGCCCGGACGCCAGTCGCGGGCCTTTAGCGTTTCCTTTTCCCTTTGCATATTTACAACCTTATGTACACTACGACGACATCGATGACCTTACTACATAGTTGCGTTGTATTGTAATCGTTTAACCTGATATACCTCTATACAACATGTAACAGATGCCTCCCCGCGAGTTCGTTATAGATTAGAGCATTACACGACATGCAAGAAGAGAGTTAGTGTCACTCGGCACACACAGATCACTCAGTCATGCTGAAGAGGGGCGGGGGCGGGGGCGGGGGCGGGAGCGGACGTCTACAGCAACCGCGTGTGCGGCGGCGCGTCGTCGTCGCTATCGGCGCACTCGAAGCGGATGTGGCGCCCGTCCGAGCGTCGACGCGCCATGTCAGCGTCGGCGTCAGCGTCAGCGTCGGCGTCGGCAGGCGCGTCCCCCGCGCCCCGCGCCGCCAGTCACACCTTGTCCTCGCCCGCGCCCGGCGCCGCCGACCGCACGAACTGCAACACACGCACACGGTCAGACGCGCACGACGGACGGCCGCGGAGAAGGCGTGCACGCTTCGGGGTACTCACACTGACGGTGGTGTTGGTGGTGGAGTTAGCGCGCGGGCGGAACGTCAACACGCGCCAGCGCCGGCGCAGCTGCGCGAGCACCTCGCCGTTGCAGAAGCAGTACAGCACGGCCACGCACAGCCCCTGCAGCGACGAGCTCAACGCTGATACGTATTCGTAGAGCCGCCACCAGCTGGCGCCGGGGTCAGGCTTGTACGGCATCAGCAGGTACTGGAGCCCCAGCAGCGGCGCCAGCAGGCACGTGGCGCGCAGCGCGTGTAGCGCCGTGGCCGTGGGCTGCGCCGCACCAGCCGCCGCGCCGCCCGCGCCACCGCCCGCGCGCAACTTCGTGCACAGCACGCGCACGATGTTGCACAGGAAGCCGAGGTTGAGCAGCACCGCGACGCTCACGAGCACGGCCAGCTCGATCGGCGGCGCGCCCTCGTCCGACCAACAGAGCGGGTCGTCGGCGATGGCGCGGCGCGCGACGTACACCACGGCCGAGGGCACGGGCAGCACCCAGCCGGTGACGAGCAGCGCGCGCAGCAGCCGCCGCTCCGACACGAAGGCGGCCACCAGCACGGTGTGCAGGTAGAGCCCCTCGCACAGCATCCACGTGTAGTTGGTGAGCAGCGCGTACTGCAGGGCGGCGTTGAGCGCGCGGCACCAGGCGGGCGAGGCGGCCAGCGTGGCGGGCGAGCCCACCACCAGCTCGTACCACACCAGCCACAGCGCGTTGTTGAGCGCGAACGACGCGAACAGGTTCATGTGCACCGTGATGCGCGCGCACCGCAGGCTCCTGGAAACAACGCAAGCCATGCCGTTATTTGAACAATTCTATGTTATAAGGGCTTAAACTGCACCTAACACCAATGTGGCCATCAAACATTGAGGTTTCTTAATAAACCACCAAAATAGTCAGAATTGGAGAGCCTCTGTTGTTTTGACATCGAGACTTTGGTTCATGAAACCTGTAAGCGTTGGGATGCTTAACGAACGGCTGTTTTTGAAAGATAAGGACACATTTGGAAGTTAATCAAAACACCTCAAGGAAGCTCAGTAGCGTTCCCCTTGTTTACGCATTTTTTAGGGTTCCGTAGTCAACTAGGAACCCTTATAGTTTCGCCATGTCCGTCTGTCCGTCCGTCCTTCCGTCCGCGGCTTAGCTCCGTGATCATTAGTACTAGAAAGCTGAAATTTGGTATGAGTATGTGTATGTATAACGCCGACAGAACGGTAAAATTAAATAATTTTTTTTTTACGGGTACCTCTCGAACACCTAAAGTGGGGGTGTTTTTTTTTTTCTTTTTAACACTGGTGTGTGGGGTATCGTCGAATAGGTCTTGGAAAAATAATAGGGGTCACTGAACATTCTTTTTTGATAAAGTCAGCAGTTTTGTAAATATTCGCTCCAAAAACAAAAAAAATAGTGTCCCCCCCCTCTAACTTTTCAACCACGGGTCAAAAAAATTATGAGGCCTTTTAAGTACTTTCAATGAAAAATATTGAACAAAATCGGTCGAGCCGTTTTTGAGTTATCGCCAAATTTCATATTTTTTCTTTAAAAGGTCGTAAGTTGACTTCCAGAAGGTAATAAGTGATTACAGTTTCTAGGGCGTTTACAACCTTTTTATAGAGCTTAAAATCTTTCTTAACGTAAACCTCGGGCTTAAAACAGCAGTTTATTGTGAAGGATGAGCAACTACGGAACCCTACACTGAGCGTGGCCCGACATGCTCTTGGCCGGTTTTTAGACATAGTTTTACAGCCTGCCTCTGATTGTAGCGCTTTAAATGTAAAACTCGATTCCACTCACTTAATTGATAACTTATCATTGATCTAAGTTTTGTGTTTAATAACAAAAAAAAGAACCGACTTCAGTAAAACTAAAAAACCAAAAATAACCCGTTCAAGTACAGATTACATTTGACTCACCCTTCGAAGTCGATCCCAAACCACTATCAGTTCTTATATTTATAGTTATATTATATTCCACGCCTCGTACTCGAGATTATTAAATATATTTTACACATGTAGTAATCACAGGTACTACCACTCTAACACTTATTTGAGAGAAACTCTGTTTTTTTAGGGTTCCGTAGTCAACTAGGAACCCTTATAGTTTCGCCATGTCCGTCTGTCCATCCGTCCGCGGCTTAGCTCCGTTATCATTAGTACTAGAAAGCTGAAATTTGGTATGAGTATGTGTATGTATCACGCCGACAAAACGGTAAAATAAAAACTAAAAAAATATGTTTTTTTCGGGTGCCTCTCGTACACCTAAAGTGGGGGTGAATTTTTTTTTTCGTTCCAACCCTAGTGTGTGGGGTGTCGTTAAATAGGTCTGTTAAAAATAATAGGGGTCTCTAAACATAACTTTTTGATATAGTCAGTAGTTTTGTAAATATTCGCTCCGAAAATAAAAAAAATAGTGTCCCCCCCCCTCTAACTTTTCAACCACGGGTCAAAAAAATATGGAAAAATTCATGAAAATGAGGCCTTATAAGTACTTTCAATGAAAACTATATTGAACAAAATCGGTCCATCCGTTTTTGAGTTATCGCAAAATTTCATAATTTTCTTTAAAAGGACGTAAGTTGACTTCCCGAAGGTAATAAGTAATTACAGTTACTTTGGCGTTTACGACCTTTTTCTGTCTTTACGTCTTTGACCGACTCTTGTGAAGGATGAGCAAATACGGAACCCTACCCTGAGCGTGGCCCGACATGCTCTTGGCCGGTTTTTTTTTTTTTATTCTCTGCACTCACGCGCCATTTTACCTGTCAATGTCATTCACGTTTTAAGTGCTTAACCGCTCAACACGATCTAAATCTTAAATCTTAAAACGAATAATTACGTTTTTCATATCAGGGGAAAACTTATCAATATAATGTTTTACCCTTTGGCCTCAATATAGCACCATATATATTTACTAAAATTACTAAACCTGTTGTAAAACTGTTACGTTCAGCTGGCTTTATATCAACTGTTTATCTAGATGACTGGTTATTGTTAGGTAGGTCAAAACATGAATGTCTTGAAAATCTAGACATAACTAAAAGGTTTTTGACTGCCCTTGGGTTCATAATAAACCAAGAAAAAAGTGTTCTAACACCATCAATATCATGTAAATTCTTAGGTTTGATAATTGATTCCCATAAGTTTAATCTAAGCTTACCAATAGAAAAACGTGCACACATAAAATCTGAATTAAGTCAGTTTTTAACGCTTAAAAGTTGTAAAGTTAGAAAATTGGCACAAATAACTGGCCTTTTGGTATCAGCCTGTCCAGCAGTAGAGTATGGCTGGCTGTATACTAAAAAATTAGAACGTTGTAAATTCCTTGCTTTAAAAGAAAATTCCAATTATGATAGACTCATTACAATACCTGACATTTTAAAACCGGGTCTAAATTGGTGGATGCAAGCCGTAAATAATTCGGTGCATCCAATACGAGATGATGTATATTGTACCGAAATATTCAGTGACTCTTCGACTACGGGGTGGGGAACAGCCTGTGGCAGCGACACTGCCAGCGGACAGTGGGCACATAAATTATCTAGAGCTATCAGCTGCTTTTATTGGCCTTAAAATATTTGCAAAGGATCTTAATTGCTGCCAAATACTATTACGAATAGATAACACTACCGCGATATCATACATAAACCGTATGGGCGGGGTACAATACCCTCACCTCACTAAAATCACAAAAGAAATCTGGCAGTGGTGTGAAGACAGGCGAATTTTCATATATGCATCATACATAAGATCAGCAGACAATGTTATTGCAGACGCAGAATCGCGTAAAAATCACCCAGATATAGAATGGGAATTATCTGATACCTGCTTCGCTAGTCTAGTGAAAATGTTCGGACAACCTGAAATTGATTTTTTCGCTAGTCGAATAAATCACAAGTGTGGTGTGCGAAATATGTTTCATGGCACAGAGATCCTGATGCCTTCGCCATAAATTCTTTTACCATTACATGGACAGGGACATATTTTTATGCTTTTCCTCCAGTATCAATGATATTGAAGACACTTAGAAAAATCATAACCGATAAAGCTCGAGGAATAATGGTTGTGCCACACTGGCCAGCTCAACCCTGGTATCCTCTTTTTAAAGCATTGCTTATTACAGACACTGTAGTATTTCCCCCAAACAAACAATCCTTAATTTCTCATTCCAGCACCCAGATTCACAAGAAAATTACCCTGGTTGCCGGATTATTGTGCGGCAGGCGTTTTCGAGAAGAGGATTACCACCACCATCGCTAGATATTATGATGGCATCATTATCGCAAAGTTCGGTCAAACAATATGATGTCGGACTCAGGAAATGTTGGGACTATTGTTTTAAAAACAAAATTAACGTTTATCAGCCTACCATCCCAAACGTTATTGACTTTCTTACTGAGATGTTTAATGGAGGTTGTCAATATGGTACCCTAAATACATACAGGTCTGCATTAGCATTAGTACTTGGCTCAGTAATTTCCAAAGATGAAAACATACACCGTTTCCTTAAAGGAGTTTTTCGTCTTCGACCTTCATTACCTAAATATACTGTTAATTACATGGGACACAAATATTGTCTTAAACTACCTAAATAATTTGTTTCCAAATGAAGAATTAGCATTAGATACATTATCTAGGAAAACTATAACGTTATTAGCTTTTTGGCAACAGCTCAAAGAGTACAAACTTTATCTAAAATTAATATCAAGAATATCCAAAACATTACTGATAGATTAATGATAAAAATCCCTGCAGTTATAAAAACTACTAGACCAGGTTGTAAACAACCAATACTTTGTATCCCTTTTTTCTCAGAAAAGCCAAACATATGTCCAGCAAGGACCCTACTGTCTTATATTGACCGCACTAAATCAATTAGGATTAACGATAATTTGTTTATTATTGCTATAAAAATACCACATAAAGAAGTAGGTACCCAGACGCTGAGTCACTGGATCAAGCACACGTTGGCTGATAGTGGAATTGACACAGACATCTTCACAGCACATTCAACGCGACATGCTGCGACCTCTCACGCGGCCGCACGAGGCGTCCACATTGACGCCATACGTTCCACCGCTGGGTGGAGTGGTGAATCGAAGGTATTCGCCAAATTTTATAATAGGATTATAATTAATCGCAATGACATGTCGGTAGCAGAGTCGATATTTGATCTCTCTGGTACTTAAGTAGTAACTCTACTGTGATGATTGTTAATCTCTAACTAATTTTTAATAATCTTATGATTGATGGTGCCAAAACTCTATAATAGGATTATAATTAATAATAGCAGAGTCGATATTTGATCTCTCTTGTACTTAAGTAGTATAAAACTCTACTGTGATGATTGTTAATCTCTAAGATTTAATAATTTTAAGACTAATGGTGTGTCTCCAAAGTGTTTAGAATTCAGATTGATTCGTACCTAATAGCTTTTTACTGGTACATGCTGGTCACCTTTGTACCTTTTGTAGTTTCCCTACAACTTTACCTCCTTACTCTCAAAGTCTACATGTGTAAAATATATTTAATAATCTCGAGTACGAGGCGTGAAGTATAATTGATGATTAAACGAACTTACCTGAAGTGAAGTTCTATCACAATTACACGAACGCCTCGTACGAAGAGATTATTAGGACCCACCCTCCCAATATGACCCAGGACCAGCACTTAAGTGCTGCTGCAGTGCGAAAAATCAGTAAGGATTTAGGGAAACTACCCTACCCATATATTATACTGGCACCGACTTCGAAGGGTGAGTCAAATGTAATCTGTACTTGAACGGGTTATTTTTGGTTTTTTAGTTTTACTGAAGTGGGTTCTTTTTTTTGTTAAAAAATATTTTTTTTTTTGCTTTTTAGTAATTCATATAAAAGTTCTAGTGGCCATCTGTGGTGTTCATCATCAGTTTCCTTACACCAAATCCTATTTACTGAATGTAAATTCTTGACTTTATCAATAAATTACCGAAAGCGCCGTACATGTCCCTATAACATTTGAAGAGTTCCCTCGATTTCTCCAAGATTCCATCATCAGATCCCGACTTAGTGCCAACGGGACCAACTCGGAGTTATACCTACCCATTCGATTAAAAAAAAATTGATAATCGGTTCACGGTTCTCGGAGATATCGAGTAACATACATACAAAAAACAAATAAAAAAATTAGTTCAAATTGAGAACCTCCTCCTTTTTAAAGTCGGTTAAAAAGAAATATAATTAAAATAAATTATTACATCTCTAAATTTAATCGTTAAGTCAGTGTATAAAATTGCGATTATTTAATTTAGCATTGGATTGCGCAAAGAAATAAAAATTAAGACTGGAGATATTATCAAAAAGTTGCAAATCAAAATATGCTTAGTTTGGAGAGCACAAAACCTTACATTTAAAGCCTCATGGCCGGAGACATCCTGTATATCACCATAATCACTATAGGCATAAATGGTCTAATACTCAATAATCTTCTTTTTGCCGACAGATCTTTACGCATAGCGGTATAATGCCGTAAACCTACTTTTCTTAGCAGGAGTTATCTTCTGTCGTTATCGCAGTTCTAATCTATCCTAACCTAACCTACTTGTCTAGCAGCAGTTCTTTATTGTTAGAGTTCCAATTTGCAGCTAAATAAAATTCGGCATTACATATTATAAGGGCGATTCTCCGTAAGCTCGTAATCGGCTGTCCCGACCGATTATTTTAAAAAGTTATGTAATTATTGAAAAAACATTGTTAAAGAAAAAGCACGTCTTATGAAACTTTAACCCCGAAACTTTATGGGCTACTATTTATAGCACCATAACTATTTTATTGTAATTTCTAGACGTGATAGAAGCTCTAAAATACAGACCCCTGGCTGTCCCTATCACTGTATTTCCACCTAAAAGCGAAATTTACAAAAAGTTACTAAAACTAAATACAATTGACAATGAATATCATACAGCAAAACAATGACATTATATTATTGTCGTAAAACAAACTATGATTACTGTTTGAATTCATTTATTAAAGACCTGTAAATTTTGTCCTTAGAATGTATACAGTCCCCTGCTGAAAAAATAATCCATAATAAAACAAAACCATTATGGTTATAAACGTTATTTTAAAGTGAAACGAAGCGCGATTACTGTGATGCTGGCAACCATGCCGAATGCGGCAGCGCGACGCTATTTTGTTTAGTATCAGAGCGTCATTTGTGCGGTAAACATGCGTTTGTACCGCTACCGCACACAGCCCTCTGGTAGGTAAGTAATAACATTTATGTTAATGAATTTAATGATATGTAATAATAAATAATTGGTTTGTTATTTATGGTAAAGTGATCGGTAGGGTTTTGAATAAACAATTTTACATCAGTTTTGCTAATATTGTGAAATTTGACCGAAATAAACAGTCCCTGCCAGAAAATGAAGCAGGGGGACTGTTCTTCACAGCAGGGCACTGTAGATTTTGCGTATTGGTTATAAATTATAATGTATATGTATTGTCTTAGTCAATTTATCCGCTATTCTGTGTTATTAATGCTATCTAGAATAATCAAAGTGTCATTGCTTCGCATTACTTCCATTGTAAACTTCAATGATTTACACAGACTGATCAAACACATGTGATATGGGTCCTAAAAAGAAAAAGTTATCCCGAGAGGAATTGCTACAGAAAAAGAGAGAAGCAGAGAGACTAAGATACCAAAAAAGACCCTCAAAAGCGGAAAGAAATTAGAGAAAAGGAGAATTTTAAATACCAAAAGAAGAATGAAAAAGGTTTGCGGAAGTTAGTTAAGGACGTGAACACAGAACTGTCTTAAAGAAGTGAAAAGAATTTTTTGTTATTAATGTTTAAAGAAAGTTATGTTTTCTGTTGATATTTTCTTAAAAAAACTTTTGTTGATTATTGATTTGCAAATATGCCATAGTAAAAATAAATGATTGATTAAATGTAAAATGACTTTTATCTGAGTACAAAAGTCCCCTTTCCCACGAAACAGCCCCATGTCCCGTTTAAAACAGCCCCCTCATGCTCGAAAGTCCCCTGTTACGATTTTTTGGACAATCGTTAATAACTTTGAAAATACGTATAAATTCAGTGGGCCTCCTTATTCAACTAAAATAATAGTAATTTTCTTCAAAATAGAATTCAGATTTTTAGAAATAGTTAGAAAAAAATGCCAGGACAGCATTTGTATGGGACCAATACGAGCTTACAGAGAATAGCCCATAAGCGTATTAAGATTCGGACAAATAATGATTGGGCAAAATAAATATTCGGAGGAATCAAATTATACGAAACGTATTTAAACCATTGATCCAAAGATCAAAGCTCAAAGAAAACTTGTAATGAGTAACCTGGTGGAAGAGACTGGGAACCGAACCCGGTACCTCCGGATTGCCGGTCCAGCGCGTTAACCTTGCCGCCGTTTTTTCCGTTTATATATAATATTTTTTGTTTTCCTTGGTTTCCGGAATTACTGCTCATTCTAACAAAAAGTTAAGCGGATTATATGGTGTAAATTCAAATTGAAATGAAATTTCGACGAAGAAAAGTAATGTTAGTCACAGTTAACTCTGAAATGGAAAATGTAGAATTTCCGGACGAAATTTCGGGTGTTATATATATATACGAAGCATAACCCGTTTAAATAGTGATACTTAAAGATGTCCTGTTCCCACCCTAGGATTTGAGTGAATGGAACCTGACCTGAAGTAGAAGAGGATGCCGAGCGACAGCAGCAGCGCCACGAGCGAGATGGAGTAGCCCGCCTCGTAGACCGCGATGATGTCGCTCATGTCCTGCGCAGAAACACATGAGTAGAAGGGGGCCAACAGGGCGGGCATACGGTATCTAATGAGCAACGAACATCTTCCGGCTTCACGCAGGTGGTGTAGTTGGACCACGGCTTGCCGGTGTTGGGGTGGCTCCACCACGTGCCGTTGCTGGTGCACTCCTTGTGCGCCAACACTGGAACAAAGATGAAGGTTACTGGACAACAGTACGTGCTAAATTAAATCATAGTGATCCGCCGTCTACTGAGGAAAAACATTTGTAATAAAAAAAACCGACGCAAGAAGCTGAATGACTTGGAGACTGGTTTAGAATACACTGTTAAAAATTATGTGATTTTACACACAAAAAAATTACAGAAACCTGTATAATTCCCTCAAAACCTGGGAAAAGTACCAAAATTTTGGTTTTTTTCCATAATTTTTGGTAATTTTAAATATCTTCGTTAAATTCAACGATTTTGATGTCTTTTTACAAAAAAAATATGTAATAATTAATAATATGTGTACGTTTACATAAAATCTGTAAAATTACATAGAGCGTCTGGGACAAATACATTTCAATATGTATTTATAACGCTTAAAACTGTAATTTTACATACATAAGTCGTCATTCTACACATCTTCAGAAAAAACCCATTTTTATGTGAAATTACATAAGTTTTTTGTAATGATCATAATAATTTCAGTAGGATTGCGTAGAATATTAAGTAAATTTTCAGTTTTTTCTTTATTTTTCAATATATCGTGTAATTTTCAATTTAATTCTGTGTTTTTACATAAACAATATGTAATAATCATAAAAAAATTGTATATGTACATAAACTCTGTATAATTACATGGAATGTTTGGGAAAAATACATTTCAATATGTATTTATAACGCTTTTATTACATACGGAACTCGTCATTTTACATAGTTTTGTAATTTTCCCAAATGTATCAGTAAGATTTCATAAATATTCTGTAATTATACAGGTTTTTCTTTATTTCACAAAATATCGTGTAATTTTCAATTATTGTGTGTGTTTTTACATAAAAGTCATGTAAAAAATCACTAAAAACTTGGACGTTTACATAAAATCTGTATAATTACATTGAATGTGTAGGCAAAGTACATTTAGATATGTATTTACAACGATTGAAACGGCTATCTTACATACGAAACTTGTTATTTTACATATCTTTCTGAAAAACACATTTTTTTGCAAATTTCCTGTACCTTTTTGGAATTTTCCCAAAAGTATCTGTAAGTTCTCATAAATATTCCGTAATTATACAGGTTTTTCTTTATTTCACAAAATATCGTGGAATTTTCAATTATAGTGTGTGTTTTTACATAAAAGGCATGTCAGAATCACTAAAAACTTGGACATTTACATTAAATCTGTATAATTACATTGAATATATGGGAAAAGTACATTTAGATATGTATTTACAACGATTGAAACGGCTATATAACATACAGAACTTGTTATTTTACATATCTTTCTGAAAAACACATTTTTTTGTGCCTTTTCCTGAACCTTTTTGGAATATTCACAAAAGTGTGTGTAAGATTACAAAAGATAATATGTAATTGTAAAGTTTGTACTTTATTTTTCAAAGTATCGTGTAATTTTCAATTTTAGTGTGTGTTTTTGCCTAAAAAAATATGTAATAATCACCTAAACATGGACGTTTACATAAAACCTGCATAATTACATAAAATGTCTGGAACATTTAAATAAATAAATAAATAGATTAATATCTTGTGACTATTTACACCAATTGGCCTATAAAGTCCCAACCTAAGTAAATCTTGTACTATGAATACAATCGCCGTCAATAATTTTACAAGAGAGATTTAATGGCATTTATATACAGTTCAACAAGGTGTTCACAAATATCTGAACGATATAGTCGTATATAGCCTGGTGACAACCAAAACTCACTAAAATTTCTGTCACTACTCTTCAAAACCTCGTATCTAGTAAGTAGATTGACACTTAGATACGAGCTTTATATAAGTAGGTATTTGTTACTTATAGTGTTTTGGTTGTCAACAGACGGTATATCCATGAAATATAGGTATAGGTAGCTACCGTTCCTAAATTACTATTCTTATTTTTATTACATTATGGCTCATTTTGGAAAAAATCTACGTGCGCGTAAAATTAAGAAAAAATATTTTTAGGTTTCCGTACCTCAAAAGTAAAAAAACCGGTCAAGTGCGAGTCGGACTCGCGCACCGAGGGTTCCGTACAAACACTTTCCATCCTTAAGTGGTTAAGTTAAGTTTGCACCTGGTATGTATAGCGCTCCATACAAATGAGGTGCAAAGTTAACGCAACCAATCCCTTTGTTGTATGTGAGCCCCCCTTTAATATTTATTTTATTTTATTTTTAGTATTTGTTGTTATAGCGGCAACAGAAATACATCATCTGTGAAAATTTCAACTGTCTAGCTAGCACCGTTCTTGAGATACAGCCTGGTGACAGACGGACGGACGGACGGACGGACGGACATCGAATTCTCAGTAATAGGGTCCCGTTTTTACCCTTTGGGTACGGAACCCTAACAACGGAAAATGTAAAATGTATAATGCCCTCGTGGCCTCCTTACAAAATAAAGTTCATTATTTCATTTAGTTATTAAATTAAACTCGATTGTATATTATATGATTTCATTTGCTAAAAAAATAGAAGTGTTTCGAGACGGTGGAGGGGGCCCCAAATAAGTCCATGCCTGAATACTGCATTTGATGACAAAACAAACCACTTTTGAGTCAAAAAACCAAGCAACAGTCGCGACATTAATATTGCTTTAAAACTGTGTGCGTCAGAATGATTGGTTGACTGTTGAATTCCGCATTGATTGCTTACGTAAAAATTGCTACCTATTTACTAGTATTTGCTACCATTTACCAAATAATTGCTACCTCAGTATAATAAAAGATATCACATTTTTTTTTGACCAGTCATTCTGACGTCAGGATGTTTGGACAAAGTTCATATTTTGCGAAGGACGCACAATTTTCATGTTATTTATTAACCAAAATTTGCTACCTAATTGCTACCTACATTTAGCTTAAAATCAACTCTGCAGCGTTACAGATCAAAAAGTTTCGCGTATAATTATTTTTTGGACTACTTACAACATGAACGCCTGTGCGTATCAGCAGAGCAATCCAAATCTGTGGTGTATTTATGTTTGTGTCAGGCGCTAAGTAGTCAAAAAACAATTATACACGCAACTTTTATTATACATGAAATGTTTTTGGAAGGATCTCATTTATAAAACACGAGGGCATACGTTCACTACGAGAGATAAAAACCGATTAAAACAGTGGCTTGTAAGCTATTCGCAGAGATAAATTTACTCCAACGAAAAATAGCCTCGTTTGTAAAAGCCGGATTCAGTACTGGAAAAACGTAAGAATATTTTCAATATTATTGATAATTTTAGTTAATCACTGATTATCTCAGTTCTCGACCAAACTTCAATGATGAATTGCAAACATTTTTAGTTTGTGCCTTATCAAAAAATACTAAACTATAACATTTATATTTATCTAATTATTATTTCAGCCAGACCAGTGTTAAAAAAAAATGCAGTGCCAAGTCAATTCCCATGGAATGTACAAAGTTCTAGTAGGGATAGGAATGTACAAACAAAGCCAATAACACCTCCAAATACACTAGAATTTCAGTAAACAATACGTTCAGTTCCTACGAGTTTATGCTATTTGACAGCTGTTTGGTGGACCGCCAGGTAGCGCCGCCTGGTGGCAGAAAAAGTATCGAAAACCCTCATTGTCAGCTATTTTTAACCGACTTCATTGTGTATAACAAACAATAGGGAAGATGCAGATATAGTATATATCAATATTTTGTGGCTACAATGTAAAAATAACGCGAAAGAAAGGCCATTGCTACATTTTTATTTTAATTTATTATCGATATTTAACAATAATTATGAATTAAAGTACCCTCGGTGCGCGAGCCATACTCGCACTTGGCCGGTTTTTTGCTATATTATTACTTAAGCCATACAGCCATCAAAGGATTAGACAACCTCATTCTTCTGTACTGTAAAATTTTGCGAACGTGACTTACCCAGTTCTCCCGCTTGGCCCTTCACATACTATGAACAAAATTTAATTTGTGTATAACTCCCAAGTTACACATCCGATTGCTAATATTTTAACTGTTTGTTAGAGTACAATTTTGGTACATTTTTTTAGAGTAATAACATTTCTCAATAATCAAGGGCTTCATGGTAAACTGCGATACACCCGCCATCCTGACAGCAGTCAGAATGGCGGGTGTACCTAAACATTGTAATAACTTTTTGTACGGAGAGATACAATTTTTTTTAAAGTAGGTACAAAATAGTACATTTTGAGTACATTTTTTTGGTATAATTGTTTTACAAATCCGTGATGGTACACCCGCCATTCTGACTCTCACCGGCCAAGACCTGCTGCCGCTGCACGGGCTGCCGGCCTGGGACCTGCTCATCCGCGAGGACATCGTGCCGCGGTACGCTCACATGGACTAATTGGACGACGTTTGGCCGGTGAGACGTCTTCGCCGCTTCTGATACTCGATTATATTCTTATTGTTTTTATTGCACGCATGAACATGTGCACGTATTTAGGTATAGACTTGTAAAAATGTTGATTTGTTTTCTTTTACTTTTCGTGAGGAACTATATTATCCATAGTACTGATAGATACCGGATTCAAATCAGATTTACCATTAGATAGCAGCATAGATATACCATTTGATAGATGTACCATTTGATAGCAGCATTGTGTCTGTGCTGTATTAAAAGATATTTATAATATTTAACCATGCTTTTAATTTTTCCAAGATATTTTTATAAACATTCATTTAGGTTCAGGGCGACTTGACACACGAAAAATCGTAACGTACCTATAAACTATTGACATAATAGGTCTGTAATTTTGCACAGTAATCTAATGATAGCTAAGCTAACAACTATATAAACAATAAAGTGAGATTGTTGTGGAATGGAAGAAGGATATTGATATTTACAAAACGCGAGATCGATAAACTTAAAACTTAAATAAAAACTAAACTATATACATGTGTGGGTTGGAAACAGCCCAGAACCCATTTATTTGATGAGACAGAGCAAATTATGAAAGAAAAAATTGGAAAAGTTTGAAGGGAAAAAAGTCAAAAAATGAATTAAAATTACGTAAATATTGTGCTCTGAACGGCTGGTTTTGCGAGAAAATTCGTTACTAAAAAACTACAGCTAGGAAAAATCTGAAATTTTGCACAGAACTATATTGATACTTAAGCTAATTAACAGTACACAAAAAATGGGGGGTAAAAGATCTAGGTTCTGAGAAATGGGGGGAGAAAAGTCACTCACTGTTAAAGTTCAATAAAAACCTGTTTTTCTCTGGTGTTTCTGGACCGATTTTCTTTCTGTTTTCTTGGTTGAACGCAGAAAGGTGTCAGGCAGGCTGATACGTCCTCAAAATCAGCCGGACGATCCCAGGTCGCAAGTTACGGGAACAAAGAAAAAGTGTTTTTCGGCGTTTACTCGGCTGTTTTCCGCCGGAAAATTCTGAGAAAATTCAGGGAGTTGAAGGCTTAACAAGCACTTTGGATGGTAGCAAAAAACCCGGGGGTCGTCGATGATCTGGAGGCGTCGCACGCACTTAAAGTGAAATTACGAAAGTTAACTTTGTTTTCACCTTGTTTTCACTATTTTCACTTTAGGAAAACACGTCCGGCTATTTTGAAAACTGTCACTTAATAGAATTTAAAGAGAAGAAAAGAATGTCACATGAATCATCAAAATCGGTCAGCGGAGCGAAGCACCAATGACAAAGTACCAACATACGACTGCAGTTTTCATACAGTCGCCATCAGATATATCGCAGCATATAAGGCGTTCATAAATATCTGTAACGCCCAGTCAATAAGAGTCGTGTTCAGATATTTATGAATCACGCTTAAACCGCTGAACCGATTTAGATGTAATTTGGTATGGAGATAGTTTGAGACCCGGGAAAGGACATAGAATACTTTTCATCCCGAATAAATTTAGTGTTCCCGTGGGATGAGCGGGTAACACCGCGGGGCACAGCTATAGTGCAGTCATTGAAGCGAAAAATACGGTCTTACCTCCGAATTTTTTTACTGTGAACCGATTTGCATGAAATTTTGGAATTAGGCTCATCTTACCCTTAACTTCAAAAGTGAAAATGATCTGAACTCCGCCTATTATTTTTAAGGGGTGTAAACAACCCCTAAATGGAAAAATTTACATTGAGCCATTTTATCGCTAGAAAATATGTCTAATAGTAAGTGGTGAAATTGTAAAGTATTTTCTAACATAATTACCTCATATTAAAATCATTTTCAACCCCTTGAAAATCTTACAACCCTTGCAAACAACCCCTAAATTGAAAAAATCACAAAAAAATACTTTGGTATGATATAAAAAGATGTAAGTATAGAGTAAGTAATATTTTATATTCTCTATAATAATTATCAAATTTTTAACCCCCTTTCAACCCTTGAAAACTACCCCTTGATAAAAAATTGTTAAATTTTTTTTTGATCAAATGAAAAGGATTTAAATATTATTCCACACTCTCGAAAATGATTATCATATTCTTAAGCTTTTCTACCCTTAAAACTACCCCTAAATTAAAACAGTAAATATATATGATTACATATTTAAAAATAATTTAATTTAGAGTAAAATATTGCCATTTGTGTTAAATGTGTTATATATACATATAAGAACGTTGGTATGTGTTCATGCCTACGTTTCCAAAATATATGAGCCATATTATGTATATATATATACACATTACAATAGTTGTGGGTCTCTATTATACTGCGTACTTTCACATTGCTCCAAATATTCATACTCCGAAATTTTCAGTTACTAAGTAGAAAAAAATATGATAAGTTTTTGGGTAGGTGAGTAGGTAAAATATTATAACTCCTTCAATTTTCATGATATCACAATTTATAAAAAACCATTGTTAAGGTAATTAAGAGAGCTACATCCTTCATTGCAATATGTAGTAAAAAACCTTTTTCTAAAACGGTGAAGGGTTAAAGGGCTTAAGGGAGGCTGTGATTGCGCTGCCACGCGCTCTTTAAACAATCATATCTCCGTCAATTTTTGTTTGACAGAAAGAAACCTATTTATTCAAGAAAGCCGGAATTCATTAATTTTAGCAACTACGATCAAATTTTTCATTGTTCATTGGCAAACAAAGATGACGTGACGTCGTCGGTCGTCGCAAGTTTAGATGCGTTTTGGAGCGAAGCTGTCAACTGTCAGTTTGAAACCCCCAGTATTTCATTAATCATTATAAATGATAGTAATTTAATTGTATAATAAATATACTCGAGGTCTATTCTAGATGATATTCTTTCAAATTATATAAAAAAAAAATGGCGGCAAACTTGACTGCGCACAGGGAGCTTGTATGTAAGATTGTGCAATGGTCCCATGACAACGGTATTATGTTAAACGCGGAGAAAACCAACCTACTTGTAATACACTCGCTAATTTACACCGTTCGAGGCCCAGGGTTTCCACTCTTGTGTCTTGCTTGACCCTTGATAAGATGTAAAACCGGCTCCCAAGCCGGTAGTAAGTGGCAAACCGTCTTCTCTTTTGAAATTAGACATTCTATTAGAATTCAATTTTCGGCTAAGTCGGCCGAGTTTATTCATAGGGAAGGTTTTTAAAAAACAGGTGGTAATCTTAATGAATATGATGCGTAGTTTTAAAGGCTTTGTTTTATAATATGTAGTGATTGTAGGGAAACATCCTTACCTACATATGTTAGAAATCTGAAAATGTCTTAAATGCATTTGTAACATATGTAGACTCACAAATTTTGCCGTTCTGACCTTCTTTTACTTTTTCATCTCCAATATTCACACCTCAATGATCGCATGTTTATAAGAATTTAAGTACCTAGTCATCCTGCTGATGGCGTTGTTTATTGCTAATTTGTATCTTACTTTTTGTCCATATGTTTATTGTAAATAACCAGAAAATACATAAGTGACTCATTCATTGATACATGTATTGCCCTTTTAATTTGCTCGCCGCAATGTTCAACTAATGATGTTAGTTAATAATCACTATAATCTTGCGGTCTAGTCGGTGAAGGATAAGGTTTAGGCAGCCGTCTTGTTGGTACAGCCGTGGCATGAAAAATTTTCGTCTCTTTTGAACCTTAACACCAACATTGACTCTAAGTGACTCCAAAAGTGACGAATCTTTTTAATTTTCAACATAGACATATTTGTATACATAATATTTATACTTATAGTATTATTTGTTTTGGTTTTTTTCTATTATATTCTATTGATGGAAGAGCGGGATTTCCGGACACCAGCATATGTAAAATAAAAAAGTTGTTTTCGTACCTACATTTTATGAAACCGGAATAATATTTTTTGTTTTTATTATATATTTTTTTTATTAAAATGTTGTGATTATTTGTAAAGTAAGTAGAAAAGAAATTTCCTATGAATGTTTACATAAAAATTAATTAACCGAAAATTTGATCGAATTATTTTGGCAGCCCTGACAAAAAGTTTTATTGGCATGTATCTTGAAGACCCCACGAGCTACCGCGCCCATTTTAATATCACATGTTCAGGTCACTCAGAGGTACTTCCCATATCAAAATTACCAGCCACTACTTGCACGTTTGGGAGAAAAAAAATAAAAACAAAAAAACTAAAATAGTTAATATCTTGACTTCTAATGCCTGTAGAAGGTTGTAAATCGTTTCTAAACAAAGCTACGATCAGTATTACGTTTTAACCTATTGACCGCCAAGCGGTCTAGCAATTTACCGTGCCACTGACGCCAGAGTAAAAAAAAAAAGATGTGCCCCAAAATCAACAGGGATTGAAAAATACTTGTAGCGGTTAGAATTACAAAGTTTTTGATGATTGAAATTTGGACGGCTGTGGCCGACGTGGCGTCAGGGGCACGATTTTTTGTTGACGGCCACAGCCGACTGTGGCGGTCAAAAGGTTAAACATTATAATTCAAAATATTTCTTAAAGTTGAAGAGATGGATTACTTTGATTTTCTTTTGCCCGAAAATTACGTCACTTTACCAACATGAATAAGTTGGAAAATAAACACAATAGCTACCTGTTGTAGTATATTCCGAGGTTTCTAATGATAAGTTCTAACCAATTCTGTATCAGGTTAATTAATTAAATCAAGGAATGGCAGCTCGAGGCTTTTGCCAATGTCAGTTTATAATAATATTCACTTTATAAAGAATAAAACCATGAGAAAAACAAAAATTAAATTATTAAAACATGAGATGAAATGAACATGAACAAAGATGGCCGATGAAAAAACCTGTATCAGGTTGTCCGTGGCGAAAAATGTAGCATTATTTGGCACTGTGCTCAGCAAAAATGACTAAAATGGAAGTAATAATATAAAATATTGGTGACATCCATTTGACAGTAATATAGATTATTTGGTCTGAAATTAACTTTTTAGGTGTTCATATATTTTTATAGGATGTAAGAAAAAGAATTATTTGCTTTATTTATAGAATAGTTTGGGATATACTATTTGGTGAGCATTCATCCGTTTTGGTGAGCATTAAGAATTTATTGGTAGTAATTTATCAATATATTTGGTAGGCGTTTAATCATATTTGGTAGGCGTTTAAACACAAGCCACCTGAAAATACCAGATCTGACTTTCCACCTCGAGTTTTAGCCGCCTAGCACCAATTTGAAATTTTGGTGAAAAAAGCCATTTTGGTGAGCATTTAGTTTTTTGCCCTACAAAATAACCACTTTTTTTTTATATCCTCATAAATGTGTTCATGTCCACGTACATCAGAATATGTTTTTTGGTTTGTTTTGTTTTTAAGTATGACTTAAGTAACGAAGTTTGTCATTTATCAAATCAAATTAACAATTACAGGATTGCTGCGTTCTGTTAAAATAACGGGAGCCAAAAGTGTGCTATTGCTGGCATAGTTCACTATATTTATTTATGAGTTTCATTAGGTATCATCACTACATAGTATAAAACAAAGTCGCTTTCTCTGTCCCTATGTCCCTTTGTATGCTTAAATCTTTAAAACTACGCAACGGATTTTGATGCGGTTTTTTTTAATAGATAGAGTGATTCAAGAGGAAGGTTTATATGTATAATACATGCATAATTTATCAGCATTGCACCCGTGCGAAGCCGGGGCGGGTCGCTAGTATAAAATAAATCGAACGAAGCAATGAGCACTCCAGGTGTACTATAAGTACATACTAGGTCCATATGACTGCGCAATAGCCGATTTATGAAGAAACGTGCCAGGACATGCGCAGATGTTTGTTGTTTTTCTCTGGTGTTTCTGGACCGATTTTCTTTCTGTTTTCTTGGTTGAACGCAGAAAGGTGTCAGGCAGGCTGATACGTCCTCAAAATCAGCCGGACGATCCCAGGTCGCAAGTTACGGGAACAAAGAAAAAGTGTTTTTCGGCGTTTACTCGGCTGTTTTCCGCCGGAAAATTCTGAGAAAATTCAGGGAGTTGAAGGCTTAACAAGCACTTTGGATGGTAGCAAAAAACCCGGGGGTCGTCGATGATCTGGAGGCGTCGCACGCACTTAAAGTGAAATTACGAAAGTTAACTTTGTTTTCACCTTGTTTTCACTATTTTCACTTTAGGAAAACACGTCCGGCTATTTTGAAAACTGTCACTTAATAGAATTTAAAGAGAAGAAAAGAATGTCACATGAATCATCAAAATCGGTCAGCGGAGCGAAGCACAAATGACAAAGTACCAACATACGTTTGCGTCACGCTAGCAGTTGTGAATTCTTAGGTTATCTGATTAGTATGTTTCATCTGTATTTATTTATATGTGTATATATTATATGATATATGTATTTATCTAAATATTATTTATTAAAACTTGTTTAAGTTAGTTGCACCGCCCACAATTTATCTGCTTTGCCCGAAGGGGAGGCCTATGTTCAGCAGTGGACGTCCTATGGCTGAGATGATGATACTAATCTACTTAATTCAATGTATACTCTATACTATACGATTGTAGGCCTACTAGGCAGGCAAAAAACTAAATGCTCTTTATACCCTAAAACTAAATTCCAAGTAAAATGAATTACTTCCATATAAATTAAACCCACTCTATACAGAGCTCCCTAAACTAAATCATTTTGTATTCCAAAATCAATATACATACACCAAAATAATTTTACGTTGAGTCCGTATATCTTTTTGCTTCCCAAAATGGATTTTTTGCTAACCAAATATTGTTTTCATAAAACATCAACATTAATACCAAAAACTGCAGTCTAATTTGCTTTAGTGTAATCAAATTATCTAACCTTTGGTCAAAATATATTATTGTCAATCTAAAATTGCAATAGCTTCCCTTTATTTCTTTACAACTAATGTGTTACACTGGCAATGATTTTATGATGGTTTGTCAACAATATCAATATCATTCGTGGTGATTTCTTTAAGACAAGTAGTCGTCATTCGATTATCGACATTAGTATACTACTAATTTCAAATTTGAATTATGATATAAGTAATCGATAATCTTTCCAATCAGCAAATTAGTCGAAGCCAGCCAAAGGGCTTCTTGTCAGCGATCCCCTCTGGCAAACGCGCGTGCAGGCTCAGCCGAGAGCTGGTCAAAACGTCGTAAGTGCCGTGGAATTCACAGCGCTTACAACGTTTTGACCCGCTCAGCTGAGCCTGCACGCGAGTTTGCCAGAGACTCAATGCCCCGCTTTCGTAACGTCCTAAGCGCCATGATTTACACGGCGCTTACGACGTTTTGTGGTCGCGATGATGATCTCTGTATAGATTAAATGCCGTTAGAA
This sequence comes from Apotomis betuletana, assembly GCA_932273695.1. Taxonomy (NCBI): domain Eukaryota; kingdom Metazoa; phylum Arthropoda; class Insecta; order Lepidoptera; family Tortricidae; genus Apotomis; species Apotomis betuletana. Next base: position 736,383 of record OW026309.1, read on the forward strand.
TTTATAGAAGTGTCATAGTCTTTTTCTTTGACTATTGTCGTAATAATTGATTTAGAACACTCGGGATTTTATGAGGTTAATGTAGGTAAGTACTTAAATAGTGAACCGAGGAGAACGATATACGTACTTAAATACATAGAACAACCATGACCCAAGCGCAAATATTCGAGTTCATCACACAAATATTTGCACTGGCCGGGATTCGAACCACTTTTTGAAGTCGGTGCCAAACCACTCAACTTTTACTATGAAAAATTATGCCGCGCATAAAGCCTTTAATTATTACCATTTGGTATTTACGAGTATTTTTGTTCAAATGTAATCTGTACATGAACGGGTTATTTTTGGCTTTTCAGTTATTTTAAAGTCGGTTCTTTTAAAAATTTTTTTTTACTTTTCAGTGATTCAAATAAAATACTTAGGTATGGCGGGGTGATCGGGTAGGTCTTGTTTACATGCTTCTCGTTTGAATTATCCCCTAGTTATATAGGTATAATTTCCAGGATGAAATCTATCCAATGTCCTTCCTCGGATCTTAAACTATCTCTATGCCAAATTTCATTAAAATCGATTCAGCGGTTTAAGCGTGAAGAGGTAACAGACAGACACACTTTCGCATTTATAATATTAGTATGGATTTGAGGGTTGCCCTCGATTTCCCTGGGATTCCATCATCAGATCCTGACTTGGTGACAAGGGGACTACCTCACGAACACACTATAAAGAATATGACTAACAGTCTTAACATACCTATATCGAAAAGTATAATTTAGTGACGTTGAGCTGATGATAGAAAACATAGGCTACTGAAACTACTCAATAATAATAATTCAATTTCAATCACTAAAAAGCAAAAAAAAAAGAACCACCTTCAAATAAAACTGAAAAGCCAAAAATAATCTGTTTATAATAATAATATATTTTATTGCAACCAAGTACTTATAAATGCTACTCTAAGGTCTAAGCCATTTTTGACGCGTCGCGTCTACGTAGTTTCACACTCTGTGCGCGTTCAGCGCGCGCCGTGCGCCCGCCATTTTTCCCGCCAATGTTGTATTGTATTGTATTCTATTCTGAGTATTCTGCGCGCGAGCACGCGTGTTCAATGTTCATCTTGGATTTATTGATTCTTTGATTTATTGTGATTTGTGACTGTGTAGTGATATACCTAGACCGAAGTAATTGTATAAAGGTAAGTACGTCCTTTTTCTTGGTTAATAATAATAATTGGTTAATTAATAGGTAATGCCGATTTGACACGAGGGCAGAACAGTGAGGCAGAACAGTGGGCACAACAGTACTGTTCTGTCTCGGCGTGTGCGTTCAGATTGTAGCAGTACTGTACTGCTCACTGTTCTGCCTCAGCCTCACTGTTCTGCCCTCGTGTGAAATCGGCATTAGGTTTGCCTATGCATATTTAATGGGCCTTACAGCTCGGCCATCCGACATGTAAAAATAATAAAATGCATATTCTTCACATCCTAGTTACATTAATAATAATAACTAAAACTAAGTTTCGTTACTGCCCAATATGTCCATATTTTCCATGTCATTTACGTACATTGATACTATGTATAACGCTCGCCGCGGCCGGCACAAACCGCGCCGCCCGCCGCGCCCGGGCCTCGCCCAGACCGCCACCAGTCGCTTCGTACCTAATGCAGTGCGCATCGTCCGCGCTGTTAATAAATCTTTCGTGATCCACAAACATACTGTGCTTCAGTGTCCATATTTGTTGTATATCAATAATTGTGAGTTTAATGATAAATAAAACTGTTACCTACAACCATTACAGTGGCTGTCCAACTCATGGCTTCGAGTCACGAACTATACCTACGTTACGTGAGGGCCATAGAAGATTCTATTGACGAATTAAACATTACCGCGTATACCGCGAACCCGATCGTTTCCACGAAAACGGCAAGTCAAAACTCGTCGCGATAGCACGCGCTGCGCGAAGGTCCCGGTCGTGAAGTCGAAACCAGCGAGCGCAGCGACATATACGTATATGCAGCGGGACCCCATGTAATTATGGTTTAAGTCCTATATAATAGAGTTGGTATATATTTCTAATATCTATCGTCGGGGTTGTAGAACGGCGCAGGGCCGACAGCGCGACCGTCCGGGTGGCAGCACGACCAGGTTGATGTTCGGCGACTTGCCGTCGGCCGCCTCGGCGTCGCGCGGCAGCGTCTGGCCGTTGAGCTCGGCGCCCGCCTTGTACACGGCGCTGTTGGCGTTGGACGCGGGGCGCGCGGCACGAGCGGCGGCGCAGCGCGCACGGCAGCAGCGCCCACTGCGCGCGCACGTCGCTGCGCGCGATGCCGTAGAAGAACAGCACGAAGGTGCCGAGCACGGTGATGTTATCCGGTAATTAGATGATGCCCAATTCATTACCTGTGCCAGTTTTTTAGGGTCCCGTAGCAAAATATGACGCAATCCTTAAAATAATTAACTTTCAGTACTAACAAAATGTAAACAAACCCTTATATTTTCATATTTTTTGTATTTAAGTTTGCACCTGGTACCTATGGCCCCGCATACAAATGAGGTGTAAACTTAATCCAAACGGGTAGTCCTTATATAACTTTTGAAAGCAAATTTTTTAGGGTTCCGTAGCCAAAAAACGGAACCCTTATAGATTCGTCATGTCTGTCTGTCCGTCTATCCGTCTGTCTGTCCGTCCGTATGTCACAGCCATTTATTTCCGAAACTTTGCACCTAATTTATATGGGGCGCTATACATATCAGGTGCAAACTTAACTTAACCACTTAAGGATGGAAAGTGTTTGTACGGAACCCTCGGTGCGCGAGTCCGACTCGCACTTGGCCGGTTTTTTTTAAGATTAAGTTACGACATAAGTTGCTAAATTTCATAGTTCTAGGTCAACGGAAAGTACCCTATATACTTTGATTCTCTTGAGAGTAAATATAAATATACGGTCGTATCCTTTGTTTTTATTAATTCAGAAAATTGGTTTTTTCACGACTTCAAGGGATTGTAGACTTGAGAATATGGTTTAAATTTTAACTTGATATCTCCACGCGTTCCCGAGATAAGGGTTTTGACACACATACGGACCGAAGATCAGAGTGCATCATTTTCGAATTTCCCAAACCCACTTCAGTTGAATTTTTTAAAAATGTCATGTCCGCCATCTTGGATTTCAAAATTGACATCATTTTCGAATTTCTAACCCCCGATTTATTCGAAATCCATACCCCACATGATATAATGTTTAAAAAGTCATTACTTTTTTCAAAAATGTCATATCCGCCATCTTGGATATCAAAATTGACATCATTTTCGAATTTCTAACCCCCGATTTATTCGAAATCCATACCCCACATGATATAATGTTTAAAAAGTCATTACTTTTTTCAAAAATGTCATATCCGCCATCTTGGATTTCAAAATTGACATCATTTTCGAATTTCCAACCCCCGATTTAGTCGAAAACCATACCCCACATGATATGTTTAAAAAGTCATTACTTTTATCAAAAATGTGATATCCGCCATCTTGGATTTTAAAATTGACATCATTTTCGAATTTCCAACCCCCGATTTAGTGGAAATCCATACCCCACATGATAAAATGTTTAAAAAGTCATCACTTTTTTCAAAAACGTCTTATCCGCCATCTTGGATTTCAAAATTGACATCATTTTCGAATTTCCAACCCCCGAATTAGTCGAAATCCATACCCCACATGATAATTTTGGCATCCCCACCCCCACTTTAGATCAAAATAACACTATCTATATAATTTTTGGAACTTCAATACTGAGAAGATGCCTTTTCGCCAAATTAAATTTGGTCAAGCGCGAGTCGGATTTTGGATACCAAAATACAGCGCAAACACGTAAACTTTGCTATAACATTGAAATCAGGCGCTGGTGCGGAATTAGTATGGAAAGTCCAAAATCCAACTCGCGCTTGACCAAATTTACTTTGTCGAAAAGGCATCTTCTCAGTATTGAAGTTCCAAAAATTATATAGATAGTGTTATTTTGATCTAAAGTGGGGGTGGGGATGCCAAAATTATCATGTGGGGTATGGATTTCGACTAATTCGGGGGTTGGAAATTCGAAAATGATGTCAATTTTGAAATCCAAGATGGCGGATATGACATTTTTGAAAAATGTAATGACTTTAAACATTATATCATGTGGGGTATGGTTTTCGACTAAATCGGGGGTTGGAAATTCGAAAATGATGTCAATTTTGAAATCCAAGATGGCGGATATGACATTTTTGAAAAAAGTAATGACTTTTTAAACATTATATCATGTGGGGTATGGTTTTCGACTAAATCGGGGGTAAGAAATTCGAAAATGATGTCAATTTTGAAATCCAAGATGGCGGACATGACATTTTTGAAAAAAGTAATGACTTTTTAAACATTATATCATGTGGGGTATGGATTTCGACTAAATTGGGGGTTGGAAATTCGAAAATGATGTCAATTTTGAAATCCAAGATGGCGGATGACATTTTTGAAAAAAGTAATGACTTTTTAAACATTATATCATGTGGGGTATGGATTTCGAATAAATCGGGGGTTAGAAATTCGAAAATGATGTCAATTTTGAAATCCAAGATGGCGGACATGACATTTTTGAAAAATTCAACTGAAGTGGGTTTGGGATATTTAAGGGCTAAACATTACCGCGTATACCGCGAACCCGATCGTTTCCACGAAAACGGCAAGTCAAAACTCGTCGCGATAGCACGCGCTGCGTGAAGGTCCCGGTCGTGAAGTCGAAACCAGCGAGCGCAGCGACATATACGTATATGCAGCGGGACCCCATGTAATTATGGTTTAAGTCCTATATAATAGAGTTGGTATATATTTCTAATATCTATCGTCGGGGTTGTAGAACGGCGCAGGGCCGACAGCGCGACCGTCCGGGTGGCAGCACGACCAGGTTGATGTTCGGCGACTTGCCGTCGGCCGCCTCGGCGTCGCGCGGCAGCGTCTGGCCGTTGAGCTCGGCGCCCGCCTTGTACACGGCGCTGTTGGCGTTGGACGCGGGGCGCGCGGCACGAGCGGCGGCGCAGCGCGCACGGCAGCAGCGCCCACTGCGCGCGCACGTCGCTGCGCGCGATGCCGTAGAAGAACAGCACGAAGGTGCCGAGCACGGTGATGTTATCCGGTAATTAGATGATGCCCAATTCATTACCTGTGCCAGTTTTTTAGGGTCCCGTAGCAAAATATGACGCAATCCTTAAAATAATTAACTTTCAGTACTAACAAAATGTAAACAAACCCTCATATTTTCATATTTTTTGTATTAAACTTGGTGTATAAAAAATACTATCCAAAAGCCAATTTAATGGTTCACTAATGTTTGACCAAAAAACGTTTGACAAATGATAATTTGACCAAACAACGTTTCAATAAATATTCATTAGGCAAACGAGACATATGACTAAAAGTATCATATTACAAAAAGTCACTTAGCAAATTATAATTTTACAAACACTACACTTGACAAAATATCATTTAACAATATGTTATTTCATATAAAGTACTTCTTTTTAACAAAATAAATTTAATCTTTATTTTATCTTATCTTTATCTTGTCTTCTTTCTTATATTTATCTTATCTTTATCTTATCTTGATCCTATCTTTATCTTATCTTCTTTCTTATATTTATCTTATCTTTATCTTATCCTATCTTTATCTTATCTTCTCTAAAATCTCCTATAAAATGTAAAAGACTTACTATGGCTGTATATTTTTCTTTGTTAACAGTTTAAAAAAAGAGGATATCAATTATATACTGTAAAATTGTAAAAATTACATTATCTTCTTGATTGCAGCCAATGAAAAGAATGAAAGAAGAACCTATTCACAGCAGAGCAAATTTCTGAACTCGACACCTGCGATACCAAGTATTGTTGAAGTGGCCGGTGTGTCTCGAAGAAAGCCCGCGAACAGAGCGCTCCCAACGGCAATGATTTCATAGATAATATACGGCTGATTGCTGTATATTTTAAAGAAGATATATCACACATGTACCAAAGTGATGAGGTATATCTATTATATTTATTACATTATTTCCTTCCGAATTTCGTTCCTTGCTTAATTTTATTAGTAGTTTCATCTATACTGATCTATTTTTTTTTTCAGAAACCATTGACGGGCAGAAGTTGCTGACCTCCCCAAAGTTGCTGCACCTAATATTGTATTTTCAGGTGAGATGTAACTTTACTACAATTATAAATGGGGAAGGCCGCTGAGCGTTTCAACTATCGCTTGCAATTACATTTAAAGACAAACGAACGAAGCGACGGTTTAAACGCTCAACGGCCTTACCGAAATACCAACCAGGGGAAATAATTAATGCCCAAGTTGAAATTGAACGTTTTTTATGTAACTAGGTAGCTATTAACATAAGCAGCATTTAGTGCCTGTTTTAACCTTTTTTTTTTTCGCACAGATATTGAAAATATATATTACTTGCTGGTAGAAAAAAACATCGTCAGCGAAACTGCGAGCTTTCCAGGTCGTTACAATTATTGATGGCAGCTTACTTCAACTTTAATTTGGAATATCCAGTGGAATGTCAAAACACGTTAGGGTTTATGCAAAGGTATGTTTTCAAAATAAATCCCAAAGAAGGTTGTAAAATCCGTAAAGGTGTCACGCTGAAAAAAGTATTGTCGTTAATGGGTAAACTTAAGTTTGAATAACATGTCATTTAAATGCGAAAATTGTGACTAGAATTTCTCAACTGTGATCTCGTACAATAACCACCAAAAATGTCATAGATTCTGTAAAAATGTAAAATTTATGTGTATTGATCCTTTGTGTAAAAGTATGTTCAATAATTATGTCTTCTAGGAATCACAATTTTAGATTACACCAGTCCGAAACTAGTAGTGCTGATGTTGACTGACATTAATTCATCCTATAATAAATGTACAGTGTGTAATAAGAGAATTTTATCAAAAAATGTTGAATACCATTCTAGAATTCACGATATTCAGTCTGGAAAAACGGTTTAATTATATCCATGTTTATTATTACTCTTAACTTTATGTTGTTATTATTACTCTTAACTCATTATTATTAGTACTTAAGGTTTACATAACTCATTATTATATATATACCACTATTACAGCCAAACCCCCTCGCATTCTACATAGTTTTTTATGATCTTAGCTCAGGTTCACCGGCTTAAGGTGCCTGAAAGGGTCCGTGACCCTTGAGCCGGGGAACAGGAGCCTATATATATATATATATATATATATATATAAACCACTATTACAGCCAAAACGCCTCGCATTCTACATAGTTTCTTATGATATTAGCTCAGGTTCACCGGCTAAAGGTGCCTGAAAGGGTCCGTGAGCCGGGAAACAGGAGCCTATATATATATAAAATTATGCAAGGAACGAAATTCGGAAGGAAATAATGTAATCAATATAGTAGATATACCTTATCACTTTGGTACGTGTGATATATCTTCTTATAATATACAGCAATCAGCCGTATATTATCTATGAAATCATTGCCGTTGTGAGCGCTCTGTTCCCGGGCTTTCTTCGAGACTAAAGCTTAATATATATATATATATATACCACTATTACAGCCAAACCCCCTCGCATTCTACTTAGGGTTTTATGTATTTGTGCGATAATTTCTGTTTTAAAGCCTTATTTCGTGACTATAGGCATAGAGCAATTCTCCCTTAATGGTTACAATTACCCATTTATCTAGTTTTAAAGTTGTAGTGGCAAGAGAATTTAGTTAGTCGCTCCACGTTAGACGGCTTAATTTTCGACTCATGATTTAACACTTCTGATGATTTAATGTAACAGTTTCTAAACTGAAATGTAATATTTAACATTATCTACATCAAAATAATTTATAACATTACCTTGTAAAAAGTTATAGTATATAACTTCAATTATTTGTATTGTTCATTTTTGTTATTGTTATTATTGTAAGACAATAAATTGATCGTTTTACTTTGTTTTGTATTTCAGTTTGTATGTTTAAGGTGGCTGCAAGGAAATACTAAAGAATCTGTTCAAATAGTGATTTCACTCTCTAGAAGGTTCAAATTGTATTACCTTACCAGTTTATTAATTCTAGTCAGCCACCTCAGATACCTAATTAATTTTAACTATAAATTACTTGTTTCGGTGTGCATTATTATAACGATAAATTAGTTAATGTTACATGTTAAAAGAATCAACGTGTCGTTATGTGAAGACGAAATAAAAAAATAGTCGAAAATTCTTACTAACACGATAACAATAAGGCTGATTCTTTTATATGTTGCAATACACTCGCAATATGTAATACCAGGTGTTTCCTGTAAAAGGAGCAATAAATTAAAATATAGATTCTACTCTTCAAATTGAACAACATTTGTTCAGCAACTTTAAAAAAAAGTCAGTTCTCAGAATTTTATTATTTCAAACAAACTAGATAGTGTTTTCAATGTACGTCGTCCAACATTGACATTCCCTGAGCATTGACATAGCTGTCACTCTACTAATATCGGACATTTCGCAATACATTGCTTCTTTGTCTAAACATTATTCTACAAAATATCCTTTTTTACACGTTGTTTTCAGAAGTTGCTTAACAAATGTTGTCCAGTTTCAAGCGAAGAATCTATGTTTTAATTTATCACTCCTATTACAGGAAACACCCGGTATATTTGATATGATATAACGTTACTGCGCATTCGCTACCGCTAGAAAGACGTTGACCTTATTAACTGAAACTAGATTTAAGTAAAGGGGATTCAGATACAGATACAGATAATTTATTAATAAAAGCAAATGCATTTTACAAGTCACATATCAATATTTCAAATATAATCGAAAATCGCTTAATTAATTACAATTTCAATCACTGTATTTCATTGTAAAAAAGGTGTTATAATATATAACTTCAGTTATGTGTATTGTTTATATTAATCATTGTATGACAATAAATTGATTTACTACTTTTTAATTTGTTTTTTTTTTCAGGTTACTTGTTTTGGTGTGCATTATTATAACTATAAATTAGTTAATGTGACATGTAACTGTAAAATATTTTCTGTAAAATTTAATAATAATTCGGTAGATTTATATAATGTCTGTAATTATCGGGATTTAGGTTTTTTGACGGACGTTCTTCTTTATGTATTTTAATAGTGCAATAGTATTAATCGAAATATATATGTAACAAAAACACTGGGAAATAATTAACTATGAAGATTACTGATCTGGATATAATCGTATCTTCTGTATAGAAACTGTCCACCTATAACAAAATTACAGGGGATATATGTAATATTTGTAAAATGTGTATCCTCAAAGCAAGTAAGTTAATCATAAAGCAGTATTTTTATTTGACTGCTGTGTGACTACGCATTTTATAAAGAGTACATATCACCCCTGTAATTATGTTATATAGGTGGATAGTTCTTATATACAGAAGCTACGATTATACCAAGATCAGTAATCTTTCCAGTTTATTGTTTCCCAGTGTTTTCTTTTTCATATATATTTTGATTAATACAACTGCACTAATTTAAATACGTAGAAAAAGAAATCTGGCAAAAAAAACGAAATCCCGAGAATTACAGATATTATGTTAATGTACCGAATTATTATTAAATTTTACAGAAAATATTTTACAGTTACATGTAAAACTAACTAATTTTATTGTTAATAATGCATAATAAACATGTAATTTTACCTTACCCTTACTTAAAAATACATTTTCTTTAGGTAAAAATACATAAATGGATTCAGTAATATTACTGAATGTATGTGAAATTACATAATAAAATCATTAATAAAACACAAACTACGTGTAGTTTTACATACAATATCTGTAAAAAAACCACATAGTATTTCAGTAATATTACAGAATAAATGTAAAAATCCACAAAAAAACATAATTAATACAGAAACTACATGTAGTTTTACAGAAAATATATGTACAAAAAACACATAAGATTTCTGTAACATTACAGAATAAATGTAAAAATCCACAAAAAAACTTTAATATCACAGAAACTACATGTAGTTTTACAGAAAATATATGTACAAAAAACACATAAGATTTCTGTAACATTACAGAATAAATGTAAAAATCCACAAAAAAACATAAATAATACAGAAACTACATGTAGTTTTACAGAAAATATATGTACAAAAAACACATAAGATTTCTGTAACATTACAGAATAAATGTAAAAATCCACAAAAAAACATAAATAATACAGAAACTACATGTAGTTTTACAGAAAATATATGTACAAAAAACACATAAGATTTCTGTAACATTACAGAATAAATGTAAAAATCCACAAAAAAACATAAATAATACAGAAACTACATGTAGTTTTACAGAAAATATATGTACAAAAAACACATAAGATTTCTGTAACATTACAGAATAAATGTAAAAATCCATAAAATATCATTAATATCACAGAAACTACATGTAGTTTCACAGAAAACATATGTACAAAAAACACATAATATTTCAGTAATAGTCACGGAAAAAATGTAAAAATAATTAACGTCTATGTAAAATTACATAAATAAAATTTTTACATATCCTAGAATTTACATGAAGAATTATGTAAAATTACATAAAATATTATTTTACATATCTGACAGTTTCAGTTATGTGAAATTACATTTTATGTAATTTTACATATCTGACAGATATGTAAAATTACATTTATGTAATTTTACATAACTGACAAATATGTAAAATTTTCTTTATGTAATTTTACATATATGTAAAATCGTTAATTATGTAAAATTACATAGCCCTGTAAAATTACATAATTATGTAAAAACACACAAAAGTGAGGGCAACGAAAGTTGCCCTCACTTTTGTGTAAAATTCCCTGAAAATTTTTAACAGTGTAGGTACATATGGCTAAGGATCGTCTCGCGTCTCGCCAGACAATACTTTTAAAAACCCGCATTCAAATCAGATCATGCGTAGGCACCACGTTGCTACAGACACATACCCTTAAAACTTGTAGCTTTTTGTCGGAGGTTAAAGATGTCGCAGGTCGTCCCACCGCTGATTACATCTACTTTGCTGCAATTTTGCCTGTCACGACGGAACTGCAGTCACTATTAAATAGGTAGCATAATGTTAACCCCCGTCCACCCGCGACGTAAAAAAAGCGGTGTTATAAGTTTTATATGTGTATTTGTTTGTATGCCTGACTGATTCGAGTACGTTTTTTTTAATAGAAAGTCTTGTCAGTCGTGATGGTTCTTAGCTAGATTTAACGAAAATAAACCAATCATCTGCAAGATTGCAACTAGAGGCAGCATTTTAGCCAACAAAATTTTAATCAGTGCGTGTAATACTTAAATTTAATACATACTTAAATAAACAGTAGACAATTAAATTAAAATGAAACCTGAAACAACAGATAGAACTAAAGAATTAATATCTAAAACGAGTTAAATACAGCTAAAACAACTGTAAACATTAGGGTGGTCCTTATTTTTCGATTTTTGAAAAGTGAAAGGGGCACCTCATCAAATCGTTATTTAGTATGAGTTATTTCCACATTATTTTTATTTTTTTTTTTTATGGTGTTTTAGAGGTCGCTACCGAAGGTCAAAGTTTTGAAAAAAGTTGAAAAAATAACAATTTTATGAATCGAGCCTACTGTTTATTCCTGCGGTTTTTATTATTAATTATGGACTTTTTAAATGAAATCAAGTGCTATTGCCTAATATTGATGCACTATCGCGACTTCCACCCCCTTCTCGCACCCCCGCGACGCGACCGCGTAGAACGATCCTCAGCACATTTTCGTTACTCTGGGAGTGTGCACGTCAAACTCAGGAGTATCGTTGTGAAGTGTCGGAATGGCGTCTACAAGCATTGGCATGAGCGTGTCAACGAGAAATACAATTCACATCTTCAAAATGGAGCAGCTATTATGACCACAGTCATCAAAAAAACTTACAGAGAGGGGCTCAGAATTTAAAGAATGAAGAAAACTTCCAAAAGCGTAACGCGAAGTAAAAAGGAAACTGACAAGACTGTCACACATTTAAATAAAACAATTTAAACAGATTATATCGCGTATATGAATTATTTGTGCCTCTCTGACGTTTTTCCAGTTACCGTTGTCAAAGGTTGACTGAGAAACACACAATTTTTCTCAAACAAAGTTACATTTGTGCATGCTATCCATTTTATAAATATGAATTAAAAATACTTGCCAGATAGGCCTAATGTGTTAAGACAGTAACACTTGTGCGAGATATTTATTATATAAAATAATTAATGCCCTTCTGCATTAATAATTTTATTTAATAAATATCTACCAGCGGTTCACTATAAGGCTTATTGAGGAGAAAGAACCGCCGAAAGAAAACTCCCAGATCCCCTTATTACGATGATATACTTTTAAACAAACACTACATATACTACTTTTATCCCTAATTTGTTTTACACCGTTCGAGGCCCAGGGTTTCCATTCTTGTGCCTTGCTTGATCCTTGATAAGATGTACAACAGGATCCCAAGCCGGCGGTAATGACTAACCATCTTCTGTATTGAAATTGGGATATCGTTTGATTTGAATTGCCTCACGCAACATTCTGGGAAAATTATAGTTTCTCTCTGGCAAAGATTGAAGTATTATCAAACTTTATTGAATGGTTTGGTTTGTCCATGCCATGCTCGCAGACTGCAGACCTGTTGCGACAACGGTGTTTGACATCTGCTACGTGCTCCATAACCCGTGCTATACTATACTACGTTTCGTTTGGCCAATGTATGACAGACCGCACTCGCAGTCCAGCTTTTAAACACCAGCACTGCAGAGGGATGCTGCTCTTCACGGACCTCAGCTATTGAGACCTCTTCTTCATCGGCTTGAAATTTAAATGTTTTAATGGAAGCCCGTTTCTAGATGTTTCCAATCCTATCCTATCTAAGTTTTCATCTACATCTAGCAGTGAAAATACCATTCTAACACCTGTCATGAACCAGGAAGCAGGGCCTTCAACACTTCCAGTCTCACTTTTAAACAGAAACAGTAATTGCTTTTAATAGTAAAACAATTCGGAAAAAGTACCCCAACACCCAAAAATCACCCTTTTATCATAATTTGGTAATTTGATTATGTGTTGTAATGGATACCTTATTGTGTAGTTGATAATAATATCTGTTTTAGAGAATATAACTGCAATTATTACCACTTGAAGAAGTTTTTTTTTTCCAATTAATCTGATTTTTCATGTAATATATCTGTTTAGTTTTTTTTCACAAAGTTTTAAGCTGTGGTAGCGACCCCTAATTTTTGTTCAAAAATTATGAAAAAAATACTGTTACCGATTCTTATGTTAAATAATCAATAGAAAAGGTGCCCCGTTAAAAAATCGAAAAAAAATTTTTTTTTGCCGTATAAGGACCACCCTAGTAAACATGTTTCATAAAATTATAACTGTAAACATTTTAAAAATGTTCAGTTTTTGTAAGTAGACATTTTTATAATACCATTCATTAAGTGAGAGACTTATGACAAATATATTTTAATTTAGGTCATAATGTTAAAAATAACAAATTACCATTTTCGAAATGCAACTAAATCTGAGTAACAAGTTTCACGGTAATATACGAGTATTCTGGTAACATAGTGAGGTTCTGCGGGCCGACGATGCTCACTTTCCGATACGTATAGAACTGCGATGGGGACGGATGCCTTGTCATATAATTATCCCGTGATAAACTCAACTATCATAGACTCGTTAATTACATAACAGTAAATAACGTTAACTTGACGTGGATTACAGAAGGGATATCACATCATAGAATTATTATAGAGAACCGAAATTACATTCTTGGTAATTCCAATTTATAAATATATTTAAGAGCTACTCAGTACTAACGGTCGGTGCTGAAGCCGGGCACGAAGCCGGGGCAGGGCACGCGCGCCACGGCGCCGGCGCGCGTCGGCGGCCAGCACGCCCACGTGTCGTACGTGCCCGGGCAGTGCAGTCCTGGAAGCACAACACGAGGGGATTATTGATAGGCGACCAGAGTCAGGAGCTGGAACTAAAACCCCAGGATCACGTGAGAACACCAGCTATCTTAACAAGGATGGTCCACAGCCCAAAACGTGTGCCCAATGTTTCTGCTCAAGTAACGATGATGAATGAGGAGTGATGAGGCGGTGCTGACCGGGCGGCGGCTCGGTGGCGTTGAGCAGCGCGGCGCAGGCGGCGGCGTCGCGCTCCTCGCGCGTCTTGTCGTTCATGGCCGTCGCGTCGCTGCCGCGCCGTCGCCGCGTCTCCCCCTCGCCCCTCTGCCGCCCGCCCGGCTAATGGATCATCGCTCTCAGGATATCTGAAACATAAACATATCTATTTGCGACTGTTCAACAATATTTTTAATAAATGGTTTACATTTGAATATACAAATCGATCATCAAAGCTATACATCATCTAACGTAAGAAGAGAGGTGTCAAAGTCATGGCGCAGTATAAATGACAACCTACTGCGCAATGAGTTTATCAACGCTAATATTATTAAAAATCGTTAGACAAAGATAGATATCGGGAGAGATAGCGCGGCTGAAGGAGGGAAGCGCTCTTGCACTGTCACTGCTCTGCCTACGCGGGGGCTGAGAGCGTCGAAGAGAGCGAAAACCAGTGCAGTGGGCCCTGAGTCACGCAGCAGTATGGATAGCTGTCCCTGATGGGGAGCTTCATATCAGTTTGAAACATGTCGGGCCGTTCCTGACAGTTTTTACGTGAGTTTAAACCGCTTTTATAACTATTTGTCAGCGCTCTTTTTGTGTCAGATAAGGTAAATATAATAATTTCAACCTTTGTCGCCTCGCAAAATGCATGTAGGAAGCCTTCTTTAACTTTTCAAGTTATTTGAATCAGCATTTAGACTGTACACAAATTTATAATCAGTCTTTGTTACATCAGCACGAATTGACATACTATAAAAACCGCACGGAAATGGAAGACGTTAAATTTCATGTATAATATACAGACCCCGTTATCAATGGTGAAAATTCATTGAAAGGGTTGTCACAAAATATTTATTTCGTATACCTACAATGTGACATATTTCTAAATAAGTTTTATCTCGTATATTGATAATAGATATACAAAAAATATATAATTATGCTAAATATATGCTACCACAAAAAGTGGGTAAGTTTCGATTTCATCTTTTTTTTACAATTTTACAGTGTGTTCTTATTTATAAATGTATAAGTCGAAGATCACTAAATAGTTAAAACAGACTATATATTATATGGACCCGTAGTGCACATCTCATACTTTTAAATGAATTATAATAAACGAACATATTCCAACAAAATTACCTACTAAAGAGTTTAAAAATCGTATAATTATTTTTAAGCCTAAAATTTATAAATAAGCAAGTAAGTATATTGTTAACATCAAGATGATACATTAATTATTCAATTATTAATTGTACCTAGTTGTGAAAAATATTAATATGTGTAGAGCCAACCCTAGCATTTTCAATGAATTTTCACCATTGATAACGGGGTCTGATAATATACTAGCTTTTGCCCGCGACTACGTACGCGTGGAACTTGATAAAAGGGATTATTAAAAGCGCCTAAGCAAATGTAAGAGCAATTGTGCTTTTGGTCTAATAATTACATTTCCTACAGGGTCACCGCACCCCAACAGAAATGTTCACTCACTTTTCAATCTTTTTAGGTATAATTTCCAGGATGAAAGCTATCCTATGTCCTTCCTCGGATCTTAAACTATCTCTATGCCAAATTTCATCAAAATCGATTCAGCGGTTTAAGCGTGAAGAGGTAACAGACAGACATACACACTTTATATTACTAGCTTTTGCCCGCGACTACGTCCGCGTGGAACTTGGAA
This sequence comes from Apotomis betuletana, assembly GCA_932273695.1. Taxonomy (NCBI): domain Eukaryota; kingdom Metazoa; phylum Arthropoda; class Insecta; order Lepidoptera; family Tortricidae; genus Apotomis; species Apotomis betuletana. The sequence goes on from OW026309.1 coordinate 752,280, forward strand.
GTATGGAAGCAACCACGTACAACACGATAGATATCCGCCTAATCACCTTAATTAATAAAAGGGATTATTAAGAGCGCCTAAGCAAATCTAAGAGCGATTGTGCTTTTGGTCTAATAATTACATTTTCGACAGGGTCATCAATGTCATCATGAATTACTTACTCACTTTAAAATCTTTTTAGGGATAATTTCCAGGATGAAAACTATCCTTTGTCCTTCCTCGGATCTTAAACTATGTCCATGCCAAATTTCATCAAAATCGATTCAGCGGTTTAAGCGTGAAGAGGTAACAGACAGACAGACAGACACACTTTCGCATTTATAATATTATAGTATATAGTATAGTATATAGTATATATAGTATAGTATAGTATAGTATAGTATGGATATAAGTTATAAGTATATATAAGTATAAGTTTAGTTTAGTTTAGTTCGTTTTACATAAGTAAGTATGGATCAGCTAACTACTATGTATTCAGGCTGTAGTAGCTGCAATTACTGAATAATATCGTACAACAAAGCTATTATATTTGTGCTATAGAAAACAAATACGTTAAACATTAGAAAAAAAAACAATTTAAAAGAGATTAGTAGACACAAATAACAATTAATTGACCCGCTTTTTGTTTTATTGCCTGGGAAGAGATTTTAAAAGGGCAAAGCTAATTCACTTTGAGCGCGTCGGTGTCGGCGGGGCGGGCGCGGGCGCGCGCGGGCGGCTCCGCGACTGGTAACTCTAATAAGTAGCATCGTATCGTAATCGTAAATCAATCCGCGCGGGATGAGTAATGGGCGCAGAACAAGAGAAATTAATCGGCTCTTCCAATCTGGAGGAGGCCTTCATCAGTTATTCATGGCGCTATTAAAGTAATGGCGGGCGGAGGCATGTGCTGGCGCTGCAGTAGGTGCATTTCGGATTTTAGTAGAGTTGTTAGTCCGCTGTTTTCTAACATAATTGTGCGCATCGGGTTACAAGCATAAATTTTTTACCACAGATAGAGTGTTCCACGGTGATTATTTTCAGATGTGGAGGGAAGTCAGATTCGTCCCCTGTGAGGCGAGAGAGCGGAGTGAATACAGCCAAGTATCCCTCTTTTCTTTCTTTATTGCTGGTCAGTTAAGTCTACACGGACGTGTTTGGTATCGTTTCCGTGTAAAACAAATATCAGAAATTAATTTTTTATGTTAGTTTTGTATAGTTCCTATATAAAAATATGGGTGTAATGGCCGAAAAGGTAAAAATCACAAAAAGTTTTTTTATTCAGTGAGGTAAATTAGTTCAATTTCGTGAACATTTTCTACTTATTATTATTATTTCAAAAAGCTCATTTAATCTGGTTTCTAAAAATATATGCATGTTGGGCACTTCTCATAAAAACAGTAGCTTAAAATATATCTTTACGTCGGCGTAACCAACGTAAATCTCCGAACGCATCCTATTTTGCTTCATTAAATACATTAAATAATGATTATTAACATGCTTTTACAAATATTTTTTACTATATACGTCCTAGAAAAACAAATTAATGTAATTAAAACAAAATTTTTTTTTGCTAATGTATCACGAGCACACGGTCTAACCTCAACATCAACAATTTATTTAAGCTACTGTTTGTATAAAGAGTGCCCAATATGTATATATTTTTAGAAACAAGATTAAATTTGCTATTTTGCAATATTTTTCTTAGTTGTAAATATTCAGGAAATATAGCTAATTTATCTCCCTGAATAAAAAAAACTTGTTGTGATTTTTACTATTTCAGAAATACAACCATATTTTTATATGGCACTATGAATAAATAACATAAAAAATGAATTGCTGATATTTGTTTTACACGAAAACGACACCACACAGGTCCTAGTAGCGTTATCTGATCAGTAATATAAAAAGAAAAAGAGGACTTATTTGTCCTATTCACCCCGCTTTCCCGCCGCACAGGGGACGAATCTGACTTCCCTCCACATCTGAAAATAATCACCGCAAAATACTCTATCTGTGGTAGAAATTTTGTGGTTGTATCCCGATGAACACAATTTCGCGACTTAGCAAAATGTAGAACACGCAGGCTAAGCTTAACATCAACATTTTTTTCAAGGTACTTTTTGTATGAGATGTGCCCAATATGTATACATTTTTAAAAACAAAATTAAATTTGCAGTTTAGTAATATTTTTTTTAATTGTAAATATTCAGGATAGATAACTAATTTATCGTTCTGAATAAAAAAAACTTGTTGTGATTTTTACCTTTTCGGCAATAAACCCAAATTTAAATGAAACTATTCTTAAATAACATAAAAAATTAATAGCTGATATCTATTTTATACGAAAATAATATCGCACAAGCCCTAATAGCCTTAACTGATCAGTAATAAAAAAAAGAAAAAGAGCAGTACTTGGTCCTCTTCACCCCGCTCTCCCACCACACAGGGAACGAATCTGACTTCCCTCCACATCTGAAAATAATCACCGTGGTACGCTCTATGTGTGGTAGAAATTTCATGCTTGTAACCCGATGCGTACAATTTCGCGGCTTAGCAACTACTATTTTGAATTATCTAAATAAAAGAAGAAACTGACTGACTGCCTGACTGACTGACTGACTGACATATCAACGCACAGCCCAAACCGCTGGTCCTAGAGAGTTCAAATTTGGCACGTAGGTTCTTTATAAGGTGTAGGGGTGCACTAAGAAAGGATTTTTCAAAACTCAGCCCCTAAAGGGGTAAAACGGGGTTCCAAAGTTTGTATGGGGAAACAAGATTAGTTAGACTATTTTATTCGAAACTTCACAGGAGTATTTCTAACATTCAATGAGTAAATACGTGTTTCAGGTTTTTTGAGAATTCAACCCCTAAAAGGGAGAAATGTGGTGACAAAGTCTGAAAATCAACATGGGTATTGTTTTTATGGTTTATCGGGTCGCTGATTAAGAAAACCGCAACGATTTAAAAATCCAACGTGGTGGATGTGAGTTACCATCTCCCCTGTTGGGGTGAAATGGGGTTGAAATGTCTAAATACTAAACCGCTGGTTCTAAAGAGTTCAAATTTGGCACGTAGGTTACTTATAAGGTGTAGGGGTGCACTAAGAAAGGATTTTTAGGGTTCCGTACCCAAAGGGTAAAAACGGGACCCTATTACTGAGACTTCGCTGTCCGTCCGTCCGTCCGTCCGTCCGTCCGTCCGTCCGTCCGTCCATCCGTCCGTCCGTCCGTCCGTCCGTCCGTCTGTCACCAGGCTGTATCTCAACAACGGTGATAGCTAGACAGTTGAAATTTTCACAGATGATGTATTTCTATTGCCGCTATAACAACAAATACTAAAAATAAAATAAAATAAATATTTAAGGGGGGCTCCCATACAACAAACTTGTTATAGATTATATATATGTATAGGTACGGAACCCTTCATGCGCGAGTCGGGCTCGCACTTGCCCAATTTTTTTAAAACTCACCCCCTAAAGGGGTTAAATGGGGTTCCAAAGTTTGTATGGGGAAACAAGATTAGTTCGACTCTTTTATTCGAAACTTCACAGGAGTATTTCTTACGATAAATGAGCAAATACATGTTCCAGGTTTCTTGAAAATTCAACCCCTAAAAGGGAGAAATGTGGTGAAAAAGTCTGAAAATCAACATGGGTATTGTTTTTATGATTTATCGGGTCGCTGATTACGAAAACCGCAACGATTTTAAAATCCAACGTGGCGGACGTGAATTAAAATCTCCCCTGTTGGGGTTGAAATGTCTAAATGCTAAACTGCTGCTTCTAGAGAGTCCAACTTGGCACGTAGGATCCTTATAAGGTGTAGGGGTGCACTAAGAGATAATTTTTCAAAAGTCGTCCCCCAGAGGGATGAAATGGGGGTCCAAAGATTGTATCGGGAAACAAGATTAGTTAAATGGGGTTGAAATGTCTAAATACTAAACCGCTGGTTCTAGAGAGTCCATATTTGGAACCTACGTGTCCTTATAACGAAAACCGGAACGATTTTAAAATCCAACGTGGTGGACGTGAAATACCGTCTCGCCTGTTGGGGTGCGATGGGGTTGTAATTACTAAATCTGAGTATGGGTGTAATTTTTATGGTTTATTACGAAAATACGAAACCCGAAAATTACGAAAATACCACCGATTTTGAAATTTTATATTGTGGACATGAAAATTCTTGAAAGCATTTGCGCCAAATTGAAATTTAATCGGTCCAGTAGTTTTGCAGAAAATCGGTTGTAATAGACGGACTGACAGACAGCTACACGTGATCCTATAAGGGGGTTCTATTTTTGCTTTTGAGGTATGGATAGAGCCCCGCGTTATCCTAATAGATTAAAAAAAAAGTATTTGGTGGCATCTCGATCGTCGTCAATCGGTACCTAAGCGGGTGGCGCGTTGGGACGGGAGGAATAATGATCGGGAAACTTCCTGCATCCGTAATAAATACATTCAAGCTTTTCAATAATTATGTTAAGTCATTTCAGTATTCTGAATTACGTTTATCTGGCTCAGAATAATAAATTTTTCATTTATCAACGAAGAGAACCTCAATATCTTACAATAGAACATGACGTATCTAAGAACATGGCTTAGAATCATTAAACCAATCTCGAATATCCCAAGTCCATAAGCGGAGGCACGGGACATTATAAAAGCTTTATACAAATAAAATTCGCACATATCCCGGTGTCTTAGCTTTACTTCGAGTTATGAATTTTGAAGTGAACTTTATTTGGATACAGTAAAAGCTGAGATCGCTTGATTTGAGTGCTTGAGTTTTCGTTTGATTTGTTAAAGTGGAGTTGTGATAACATAAAAAGTATTTTCCAGTAATATTAGAAAAGCGAAAGTCTGTGTATGTTTGTTACTTCTTTACGCTAAAACGGCTGGACGGATATGCATGAGGGAAATGCAGATTGCAGATTATACTCTAACTTAACAAATAGCCTATTTTTAATTCTGAAAAAAAAAAGAGCATTGTTCCCGTAGGATGATGTATATTATATAGGCACGCGAGCGAAGCCGCGGGTTAATGCTAGTTAGTCATAAGTAACTGTGGGTAGTCCTCAGGTTTGGATGATAGGCTCACATTATATTCCTTATATGGTACGGTGTCCTGTCCTATCATTGATCTGATATATTTAATATGATAATTTAATTGCAATGCTATTACACTAATCCTATTTCTGGGCCGGATAGATACGATTTTCACTAATGCGTAGCTCGATCGTTGTGAATAGTTTTTGTTTAAAATGTATGTATTACATTAGGGGATATTATTAATGGCACAGCAAACAAATAATCGCCTATCAATTTATTTTCATCAATTATATACTTTTTACATCAAATTAATTATTGCACATCAAATAAAATAAATGCCTAGCAAAAATTGTACTGCAGATAATTAGAAAGTACACATCAGCATGACATTACTTTCATCTTTTTAAAGAACCCAGTAGGTTAGGTTAGGTTTGTTTCATAATTATTCTGAAAAATAAACAGTTTTTGAAAAAAATGGCTTTCGGACAAATGAAAATTTGGCGAAACGTTACAGATGGGAAACAAAAATTTGTGTTTCAGATAGGTAACCATCTAATCCTGATCACCTTTCAGAGCAGATCCGACTCGGCCGGGTTAGGTTAGGTTAGTTTTTTTTTATATCCCTAAAAAACGTTCCATAATGTGCGGTAGTCATTATTAGCTATGCATTACTTAAATGGGTCAATTTCCCAAGCAGTATTTTTTGATGGCAAGACTGAAAACGCAGGTGCAGAAAGGTTGAATAATAAAATACCATTTTTTTTCGGAAACAGCCCGCCATTGTCTACCTCGGGCAACAGCTAAAATTTAAATATTAATATATATAATAATTTAAAAAAATATATTTAGACCAAATTTCTCATCAAGGTGGGTTGTCCCCAAGCCGGTTTTGTTTGTAAAATGTCGGGTAAGTCAAATACTATGCATGACAAAGAAAATCTGTTACCATTATTTTATTACCATATAAATAGGTAACGGAAAAAGCACATTACCCGTTATATATCTCCTTTGTATACCCTTGAATAAGTGCATATACGTTTGTCCCGAGAAAACTTCTCATTACCGCCGACAATGTTTCGAACCGATTTATTTCCCAAATTTGATCAAGTACGCCCCCCGTCTCCCGCGCACTTCAAAGAATTAGTCAAGCTGCGGCGCTCGACGAGGCCGGTTGTGTATAGTGGCAATACGTTGGCTTGTATAAACGTGAATATTTCATCGCGGTGGACAGGGGACAAAAAAAATGTCATTCCGGAGTTTGTTATAGCTTCTTTATTTTTTAACTGCGTGGTTTGAAATTTATATATATCAGGTAAAGTACACTCGCCATTACAAGAGATGAATTAGTTTTAGAATATAGGGCTTACTTTTTTTTTAAGAAATAAAAATATGTCGTGTTTCTCATTCCACCATTCTCATTCCGGTGTTTCCGGTGTAGTAAAATGACTTTAAACCCCACCAAAATGAGGAAAGCACCGGAATGACATCAAAAGTAGCTTCACTTTTCATAAATATTGTGGAAATAATAATATTTTTTTATTTTGTTTTTAATACCATACTAAGATATATGTTTATATTATTATGTAATGCCAATATAATATATATTACGAATATAAAAAGTAAAATTACTTTCATAATTCGCCACTTTTCTTTCATTCCGGCGTATGAAATTTCATTGCGGTGCACTTATTTTATCATCCTGGTGTACATTTATCATTCCGTTGTGTGTTTCATATTCGATCTCGAATATCTCGAAAACTATTTCAGATATCAGGGTCCCATTTACATATGTTTAATAATATAGTCTAAAGTATCTCTTCACATTTAAAAAACTTAAAAATAATCAAAAATAAAGAATCACACCGAAATGATACAAAAAATGCGTCTTGTTGAAATTGACCCAAATATGCTTTACTTTTAAATAAATAGATGCACGCCAAAAATATAAATTGTATTATATTTAGTAACATTTTCAGTGCAATATTTGCTGTGCAATCAGTAATTTTGATATACATTTTGATTATTTTTGCATAGAAAAAGGTTTTTTTTTGATGTGCGTTTAAATACTACCCTTACATTAGCAATGTATTATACCCAGTTTACCCAAGGGGCGAATTGCTGGTATTTAATATAATTAATTACATGCAAAATGTATCATTGAAATGAAAACCAGGATCCATCATCGGAACTGTGCCCGCTATGCGGTTTCTTAGAAATCCATTAGAGACGCGACGCTGGAGGATTTTCTTAATTTTGCAAAGTAAGAGAAGAATATTTATTTATTATTTTACCCGCGACACGGAGAATCAATTAGCAACATTGCGAGTCCTGCACCACACGCACCCCGCGCTGCCGCCGGTCTACAATTCACAATTCTGTTCATGCCTTTTTACTCGTAGCACGTATTAGAATATATCGAAGCTCATCTTTTTGAATTACCTAAAAAGTATTTATGCGGTCGGAAGCGCACTTTACTGCGGGTACTTTAAAATAAGCGTCGCCTGCTAAAATAACCGGGGCCGAGCGGGATAATCAACACGGTAATCCCCTAAAATATTTCGGCACGCTTTCACAATTAGGTTCGATCTTTTGAGTGAGCGCTCAGCCAATATTAGCATTAGCGGAGAGGCTTTTACGCGTTGTGGCTGTGTGCGGCCGGGGCTGGCGCAGACGGCTGTCTGTGTTGTCTGTGTCTAACAAATGCTCACCACGGGAGCCCGTCGCGGGTGCCTCTGGAGTGGCGTAGTGGTTCCGCTTGAAGTCGGCTCCGCCCCCCCTCCACCTCACCGCATTCGCTCTGGAACAAAACGACGGAGCAATTAACTCAGCGACCTCATTGAACAATTGAATTACAGGAGGTAGGCACATCTTCAGTAAAAATAAATTCTGATAGAGTTTGTTAGCTCGCAACACCAGTGAATGACTTAAAATGTGGAGTGGTTATTAGTATTATAGAAATAAAAATACCGATTGATATGTTTTGATATAAAATATTGTCCAAATTGAAATGTAAGAATAGCTGTTAAATTCAATGAATTGGACGGTCTACGGAGCATTTGTATTATTATTATCGTATGGCATTAATTCTTGAAATTATTTAAAAATTTATAATTTAATGTCTAAATTAAGTAGCCACTCCCTAGCGCCTAGTGAAAGTGTGAGTAGGTCTCCAATGCTCCCGGCAAAACGTCTTCTAGGGCATTCCTCGACGATGTGACGGATGGTTTGATCTGACGCTCCGCAGTCACAAGACGCTGTCGATGAGATACCCCATTTGTGCAGGTTGTGGTTACACCGGCCCACGTCAGTGCGAATGCGATTTAGAGTAACCCAGATCTTGCGGTGCTCCTTCAGTCCAGATGGCATTTTGGTAGGGTGGGTAGTTGGGGCGCCGCCTTGCTCGTGCCACTGTCCCTTCCACTCCTTGTGGGTTATAAAACCTTCTTGGTGCTGTAGCCGGTAGTCGGACCAGATAGGTCTGCGAGACTGCAATCGCGAGTGGGGCAGATGATCCAGCGTTTTTCTGATGGGAAGCTGCTGCGTTGTCGCTTTTCCCCATTCTCGTGCTGCTGCACATGTCCTCCTGCGGTCTGGTGGGGCGATATGTGACAGAACAGGCAGCCATCTGGTGGGAGTAGGTTGCAGGCTGCCTGAGATTGTTCGCATGGCACGGTTTAGCTGGACGTCGACCTTATCTGTGTGTACGCTTCTGTACCACACTGGAGCACAGTATTCTGCTGGCGCATAAACAAGAGCTAGAGCGGAGGTACGCAGAACATCAGCTCGGGCTCCCCACGAGGTACCGGCCAATCTGTTTAACAGATTTACTCTGGTTTTTACCTTTTGGGCCAGACTTTGTAGGTGGGTCTTGTAGGTCAATGATCGGTCCAAAGTGATACCCAGATATTTAGGGTTGGAATTGTGGTACAGTCTTTGGCCGCAGAAGCTGTCGTTTACCTCTCTATTTGCTAGGCTGTTTGACAGGTGGAACGCTGTAACCTCGGTTTTGGAAGGGTTCGGACAGAGTCTCCATTTAGCATAGTATTGGTTCAAGGCGTCAAGATCTCGCGTGAGCACAGCCTCACCTGTCTCGAACTGCTTTGCTTGGGTCGTGAGCGCGATGTCGTCAGCATACAGGAACTTCTGGCATTCAGTAATGGGCATGTCACTCGTGTATATGTTAAAAAGTAAGGGTGCCAAAACTGAGCCTTGAGGGAGGCCATTTTTCAGGAGCCTGTATTTACTATATTTATCGTCCAGAAAGACAGTTATGTGCCGGGACCCCATCATTTTTTTCAATAGCCGGAGGATTTTTGCAGAGAGTATGATCTTGCGAGTTGCCGCACGGCTCTCCGACGCCGCTCGAGCGGACCGGTCCCCGCGTACAGTCAGACTCAGACCACGCTAACTCTTCAAGCAAATGAACTGTCAAACCATACAAAGTGAGTCAGTTTGTATGGTTTGACAGTTCATTTGCTTGGAAGAGTTAGCGTGGTCTGACTCTAACGCTTCACGCATCGCTGAACAACTAATTGTGCGCGATAAATATCTCGCGGTCGGGGAGGTATTCCTTGGCGGTGATATTTCCAACGCTCGAAGCGCGGGATTAGGGCGCGTGTAGACGGCGCCGCCTCCGCGCCGACACCGCACCGCCGCCGCACGGGCTCGTGTACACGGTGCCGCCTCCGCGCCGACATCGCGCCGCCTCCGCGCCGACACCGCGCCGCCTCCGCGCCGCCACCGCGCCGACACCGCGCCGCCTCCGCGCCGCCTCCGCACCGCCTCCGCACCGCCTCCGCACCGCCTCCGCACCGCCTCCGCACCGCCGCCGCATCGCCTCCGAACCGCTGAGGGCGCGTGTAGACGGCGCCGCCTCCGCGCCGACACCGCACCGCCGCCGCGCCGCCGCGCTATGTACACGAGACGCGTAAAGCCCGCCGCCGCGCCGCCGTCGCGCCGCCGCCGCGCCGCCGCCGCACCGCCCCCGCAACGCCGCCGCACCTTCGCGCTATGTATACGAGACGCGAGTCCCCCGCCGTCGCCGCACCGCCGCCGCGCCGCCGCCGCGCCGCCTCCGCGCCGCCGCCGCTTAGCCCCCCGCCGCCCCCCGATGCCATTTTCAGCGTTGCCAGATAGTTACATTTGTTACTTTTTTCGAACTTTTGACCCTCTGTCGTAACATGTAAGTAACTTTTGATTTCTGGGCAATTTCCGTAACTTTTCAATAAGTTTTGTTAAAAATTCGGAAGTGGTAAAATTAATTGAGATTCTGAATCCAAATAACATGTACTATCGGGCAAAAATATAACATATGTACCACTGAAAAACTTAATCGTAATTTCGATAATGTGTTTCAGTTTTTTAGGGTTCCGTAGTCAACTAGGAACCCTTATAGTTTCGCCATGTCCGTCTGTCCGTCCGTCCGTCCGCGGCTTAGCTCAGTGATCATTAGTACTAGAAACCTGAAATTTGGTATGAGTATGTGTATGTATAACGCCGACAGAACGGTAAAATAAAATTTAAAAAAAAAAATTTTTTTCGGGTACCTCGTACCGTACGTACCTTTTCAACACTGGTGTTTGGGGTGTCGTTGAATAGGTCTTGTAAAAATAATAGGGGTCTTCTAACATTATGTTTTGATAAAGTCAGCAGTTTTGTAAATATTCGATCCAAAAACAAAAAAAATAGTGTCCCCCCCCCCTCTAACTTTTCAACCACGGGTCAAAGAAAATCGGAAAAATTCATGTTAATGAGTCCTTATAAGTACTTTCAATGAAAACTATATTGAACAAAATCGGTCGAGCCGTTATTGAGTTATCATCAAATTTCATATTTTTTCTTTAAAAGGTCGTAAGTTGACTTCCAGAAGGTAATAAGTGATTACAGTTTCTAGGGCGTTTACGGCCTTTTTATAGAGCTTAAAGTCTTTTTTAACGTAAACTTCAGGCTTAAAACAGCAGTTTATTGTGAAGAATGAGCAACTACGGAACCCTACACTGAGCGTGGCCCGACATGCTCTTGGCCGGTTTTCTCAAATCAGATAGGATCCACTTTCATAAAACAGGCACTTCCTGCCACTTTCTATACATATAGTAAGCTAACACTAATTTCTTTTTTTTCGTTAAACTGGACATGACGCGTGATCTTCGTGGCTAGCAATCTTTTACTAACGTAACGACCGTATAATAGCGCGAAGGTGCGTCAGCGGTTCGGAGGCGATGCGGCGGCGGTGCGGAGGCGGTGCGGAGGCGGTGCGGAGGCGGTGCGGAGGCGGTGCGGTGTCGGCGCGGAGGCGGCGCGGAGGCGGCGCGGTGTCGGCGCGGAGGCGGCACCGTGTACACGAGCCCGTGCGGCGGCGGTGCGGTGTCGGCGCGGAGGCGGCGCCGTCTACACGCGCCCTTACGCCTGCGGCGGTGATCGACATTGTTTCTTATCTTTTCTGCTACGATTCCCTAGAGAGCGCAATTTACTGGAGTTAATACCTAAACGAGTAATATGTTTACTTTTGTCTTAAAATCGGTAGAGTTTGATGCTTAGAATTATTTATCGTTTATAAACTAATCAGCTAATTATTTGCGACTTCGTCTGCGAACAATTAGAATTTGCTATTTTTTCATCAAATATAATTAATTTACAAATTTAAGGGATGCGTTTCTAAAAAATACTACGATAATGCACTTACACGTTCGTTTTTTCAAGGAATAAGTTTTTATTATGTTCAATCCTCACCACAGGGCCAAACCAGCAAGGGCGAGCAGATGTCGAGATGATCGGGCCAGCATGGCAGTGTCAACTCGGGCCAGCATGGCAGTGTCAACTTCGGGCCAGCATGGCAGTGTCAACTGACTTGGCACCGTTGGTTTCCCGTCAGTTGCCATTGCGACTTGGGCTCCCCTTTTTGCTTACCATCAGGCGAAGGGGAGCCACTATGTTGTGCCGTTATAAAAAAAAAAAAAAAAAAAAGATGTATTCTGGCCGATTACATCGGCTCGAACACGCATACATCCGGACTCTCCAGCTTCCATCTGGGAGACAATTGAGCTGCTAAAAAAGTGCATCTGGGGCGTCCTAGTGGACGGCACGGGCATCGACGAAGTCCAGAAAAACCTGTGCCAGCATTGAGGAGCCGCTTATAATTAGCATTTACTTCAGGTTGCTGAGCCAGAATAGTAATTAGGTATGTGTGTTCAATACCTTTACCGGTTTAAGCTGTAGTACGTATGTATTGTGTTATAGGTATATATAGGTACATATTCAACATTTGTTATGTATTGTATTCGTACAATTATTATAAAGTTTTTTTATTTTATAATTTTATGACTATTTGGTTATTGCCCGAATATGTGTTCGAAGGCTTTCATGCTCAATGCCAATCAAATGGAGGCTCAGGTGGCGTGCGGAAATAGTCCCGCGCTGCGCGGGCGCCGGCGCTGTCTCCGGCGTCAGCGGGTCATTTCCGTTCCGACATAATCGGACACACGACATAAATTCAATTCTTTGACATGCAGTCGGTCCGACGCACGACGGCTTGAAACAAATAGGAAACATGAGGGTTGTCTCAGAGTCTCGTTGTCAATTTTATATTTAGTAGGTACCTTACCTATTGTATGTCGCCTAACTCAACATTTCAAAATTCAAAATTCAAAACTTTATTCTGCAAGTAGGCTACAAAAGCTCTTTTACATGTCAGATTCTAAATAAAATAAATATAAACATTCGCATCCATACAAGGAACGATGATTTGGGATAACAGTCATCTAAATTCTTATATTGCAAATCTGATCATAACGTAAGTAGCAATATCTTTTATTTCGTGAAGAGTGCGGAGGCCGATCCTTCCTTCCCGGAGCCACCCGCCGCCTCCCCGACATCATCTTTAAGTTTTAATATCGAAACTTTTGCAAACTTGGATGAACTTTGCACTTTTTGTTGCAAGTTAGGTATATAATAATAGTTTTGTTCCGTTATCAGTTCGAGTTTATTTTAGAGAAGGTGAAGTTAAATAATGTTAAAATTAAGTATTATGCATAAAGTTTCCGTCGGAAATCGTCGTTATCCTATTGAGTGTAAACAACTTGGATCGTAATTAAATAGGACATTGCGCCAGCGATGAGCGCGGACAAGAGCGTAGTAGTTTAAGATCAATCTGCCCGTCTAGCACAACTAGGCTTTGCGACTGTTGTCGCGCGACATTGCATCGCCAAGAGAGATAGGTAATATTTCGCGCGAGAAAGAGTCGTAGGTATTTCGCGCGAGAAAGAGTCGTGTGTCACAGTGTGTTAAAGGTGCTGTATTCAGCTAAGTGTCGCGCTTTCCAGTAAATCCTGCCTCTGTACTGATACCGCTAGATTTGGTGTGATTGACGTAGCGATCTAATAGCTCAGTTGGGAGAGCAATACGCCGGAAACGTAGAGGTCGCAGGTTCAAATCCTGCTTAGATTGTAGTAGATCGCATTCAATGTTTCTTTCTTAATTTACCTTTGTGTCATTATTTATCGTATGGCGATGTAATATGGCACACTGGTTACAAAATTTATAAATATAAAAAATGTGGCATTTCCACATAAAAAAAAAATTGGGCAAGTGCGAGCCCGACTCGCGCATGAAGGGTTCCGTACCTATACATAGGTATATATAATCTATAACAAGTTTGTTGTATGGGAGCCCCCCTTAAATATTTATTTTATTTTATTTTTAGTATTTGTTGTTATAGCGGCAATAGAAATACATCATCTGTGAAAATTTCAACTGTCTAGCTATCACCGTTGTTGAGATACAGCCTGGTGACAGACGGACGGACGGACGGACAGCGAAGTCTCAGTAATAGGGTCCCGTTTTTACCCTTTGGGTACGGAACCCTAAAAACGATGAAAATATTCTATACAAAAAAAATAAAATAATGTGCATTTGAAAAAGAAATCTCAGTCGAAACAAAATTATTAATGAAATTGTATATAAAATACCGCTCGTCGCTTGCCGGCGGCAACCTGCAAGGGCAGACACAAGTCATAGTACTTTCATGCTCGGTAATATAATTAAGAGGTTGACACGTGAATTATAAATCCAGTAGCGCTCCCGGATGGTGGCCGCCACGAAGAAGGTTATTGAGTATAACTGTTAGACTCAGAGCGTCGCGGATAGACGGCGGTCCATCCATCACCCCCCTCCTTGCTGCTCGCGGACGGGTTCTATTGTACCGCGTGATGAATGGCGGCGTTCATATCGCGCTGATTTATTTATCAATTACTCCCGCCAGCCGCGATCCAGATTGATCTTAACTATTTGATGAATACACCGAAATACTTTAGGTATAATATTGTCTGATATTCTGCTTGTTTTGAATAAATAGAAACAGCGTGGTTTGAGCGGGCAGATAAGAGTGCAGGAAGCGGGAAGGGATGTAGGGCAGCCACAACTCGGCCGGCACGCGAGCGGCAGCGCGCGGCGGCACCTGTTGCCGCGGGGGGCGCGGGGGCGAGCTGCAGAACCCACGACTGAAGAACCTACAAGGAAGCCGGAACAGAATGGTTAATTGCGATTATACAAGGTTAGATTAGATAGCAGGCAGGATAAAGTGATGAACTGTCTTCCAATAGGTACCGATGGGGAAAGTGAATGTTGGCATATTTTGCTTTGGATAGTGGTCGTATCATATCAAGTGCGTACATAGCGTGTTGACATTTATATAAGAGGTTGTGAGTAGCACGTGACCTAATTTTTGCTCTTAGTTAATATCCGTTTTATCTGGAGCACGGCGAACGAATCATTAATGACGAAGCGAGGAAGTCGAATAATTAGAATCTTGATTCCGACGGAGTGACCGGTGGCTACAAATAATTATGGCGATTTATTCGGTGGATTACACGCATTATTGTTGAGGGTAGGCTCAAACCACCCCGCCCCGTTTCGTTCAGAATATGCGCGAATTTATATTAGGTACCTAATTTGTATCAAATGATGGCAGATAACAGCTCTTAGGCGCCATTTCTTATCGCGATAAAATTTAAGATAACAGCGGCGGTATAACCGGCTCTATCTTACCCATACATTTTATTAAATCACTTGAAATCGATACGAGTGGAGTGAACCAAATCTATTTATGCCAACCGATTTACTGAATTTTGGGAGTTTTGGAAATTGGGGTTTCTGTAACTCAAAATACGCTCGCATTGCTTGACACCAGTCGACGTAATGCCGGTCCGCTAGGATAGTGGGTATACTTTTATTTTAAAAATTACACGATGTCACTGAGTCAAATTACTAAATACTTTTTTTAAATGTTTCCAGTTAGAATTGGTAAATTTTGTAAACTCGGCGAGATAACCATATGTGAACTTATCGGAACTGGGTGGCTTATAATAGCATATCTCAAATCAAAATAGTAATAGTGATGATATTCTATATTAGTCATTTTGGTCTAGCAATAGGGATTCTTGTAGCTGCCCTTATTAACCCGTTTATATTTTACCACCTAAATACACAAATACAGTTATTAGTAAAAAAACCATGCTTGTTGTTTACTACGCACTGGCGGACTCATTGATCAATTACGGCCTCAGTGTATATGGCAGAACTTTCCAAACCTACTTAAAGGAAATAAAAAAATTACAAATACGATTTATGAAATACCTAGTAAATAAAAAAGCTAAAGATAAATGTAAAGGAAATTATGATGAGCTGTTTAAAGTCTGTAAAATACTACCTATACATCTAAGAGTGCAGTACTTAATAGCCCTAGAAAATTATTATAAAAGGGAATTTAAAGTGCTTAAGCTGAATAAATATAATACAAGGAACATAAGATTAAGAAAATTTGTTCAACAAATTGGGAACAATTATTATGGTAGAAGAATAAATAAGTATTTGGTTCCAAAGATATATAATGAAATTGATTGGTTAAGGGATGAAAAGGAGTGTAGCAGAAATGTTGTCAAAAATAGTTTAAAAAGGATATTTTTGGAAAAACTGCCCTAGGGCAGATTTTCCAAATGTAGGTATTCTTGCTTCCGTGGCTGTATTTTAAGGTTAACCTGTTAATATAATTATAAGGTAAATATGTGTTAGGTGCATATAACTAAAAATAATGTAGATGAGCGCGATCTCGCCAACAAACTGTCTTAGCAGTTTGGCGAGTTAATTACAGTTGCATGTTGCATGCAGTCATGTACACCTTTTTTTGGAAAAAAAAAATATACTCCACCCTATCAATTTAAGGTCACTTCATATTTCATCATTAGACACAGAAGATAAGGTCACGCACTAAAAAATATCCAACTTTCGGTGAATCTTAATTAAAGACTTGCTCGTATCAGCGGCGTAGCACGGGGCCGGCGCGTACCGCGTAGCGAGGGGTTGGCGCGTAGCGGCGTAGCACGTAGCAGAGGCTGCCACGGCACCACATGAGCTACGGCCGTGGATTATTAATTTGACAGGCTTCCCATTATTAACTGGCGACCCGGCACGCGAGGCGCAGCGCGCCCAATCTAGCAATCCCTTAGGAGTTGTTTCGGGGCTATAATGCCGTCCATTAAATAAAAAGCCCATAATTGTTGCTTTTTGTAGTTATTAATAATCGAGCACAGTGGCGTCGTGTCGGGTCGACGTCTCCGACATACGACGGTGCGTCATCAATCTCAGGCCGGTGACGCCTCGCCTCGAACCCCACTCAATATCTCGTGTGCTAAATGATGTCACTAACATCTTCACCCTACGCGATAGACTAATATGTAAATCTATTTTGTGACACCACATATCGACGCATAAATAATCCGTTATTAATCATATGATAAGGAAACGACATAGCCGTGATTACATATTTAAAGATGTTACAGTTGCCGAGAAACTTCTTGAGCATAACCTTGACTGCGCAGTAGCCGATTTACGTACAAATATGCATGCGCAGATCCGCCATTTTGGGTCAAGAAGTTTCTCGTCAACTGTATACGATATGGGGACTCTTAAGTAAAGTATTTATAAGAATGAAATAGCTGCGGAGGCTCGCCAGCATACATTTTCACTGCGGACCACAATAGCATCCCCCAAAAGGGCTACTTCCCCCTTCCCCGTGTAATATCTGCCCCAACTAGTAGTAAGTCGGTTGCGATCGGTATTGACGGGCTCGCTACTTCGCGGATAATCACCGATCGGGCCCCAATTACTGTCCGGCGCGCCCGATTGCGTCCGCCCGACCGTGTCCGCCCGACCGCGTCAGCCGACCGCCCCTGCGACGCACTCTTCACGGGCTCAACGCCAATCATTGTCAAAAAGTTTTTGCGAACAGTATCAATTTAATTTCAGTTTTTATCATGTAACTTCTGTTCCAATTACGAATCATTTCAGGCTTAATATCTGCCAGTAGGTGACGTGGCGGGGCCGGGGAGGGGACGACTCGACATTTTAATGAGTGCTGATCGGTTTCTGCTATTTGGATTCGTGGATCTACTGGTCATCACACGCGTTAATGCCGTAGTGCCGCAGTTACCTCGCACCCGGCAGCAGCGGCCGCGGTGACGGATGCGGTAGCCGCGGGTGATTCATTGCCAATAGGCCACCCGCCCGACGATCAATCACAAACTTCTGATTGGTTCCTAATAATAAACTTATATACATATTATGTGATTCGTATTGTCATTGGACAGGGCTCAATACGAGCTAAATACGAAATGACATTTTGGGACTAATACTTCCTATTGTAATGTACCTCTACCTACTTTATTTATTGTTCGTAGTTAGACAAACGGATGTTGAGTGACGAAGAGTAACTATAGAATACATGAGTCTGTACGCGGGTTTGTTCTCGGGCCGGAGTCTGCGCCGCGGCTCCGGGTGAAGCTAAATAATTCAGCAGACGTACTATTAAATAACAATCTGTAATCCGCGCAGCGGGCCTCGTTACAATTCTTCTTTAGAACGGGAACGTGCTTTACATAATCTATTCTTTCTACATAATTTATTTTATAAATTATTACGTTATCAGATGGAACACTGGATTAGTGTTACGGCGGCCTCCAGCGGCAGCGCAGGGCCCCGGGCGGGGCGGGCCGCGGGCCCCGGGCCCGGCCTCGAACGCGGTATTACCTGCTCATCCCACAGAAACACAACATTTTTTCGGGATAGAAAGTAGCCTATGTGTTAATCCAGGGTGTCAGCTACTTCATGCCAAAATTTATCAAAATCGGTCCAGCCGTTTTAACGCGATGAAGTAACAAAAATACACATACACACACACGCACACTCACAAACTTTCGCCTTTATAATATTAGATGGTAATTAATAGCTGACCGTCGGTCTGTCAAAAGCTGGGTATTTCGATTACAAGGTAATCGACAATCGTACATCATGTGATCGACATTGTGTCAGTTTTAATGCGGGGGGTTCCGTAACAGCTGCGGACAGACTCGATGAAAGCTGCGACACAAACCACCAAAGTCCAATGTTCGTAACGTAGAAGATCGTAGTGGCAAGTGGAGGGTTGCATTATCCACAATAGATAAGTCTCATATCATAATACAACCACTTTGTCAAGAGTGAACGACTGAGGAGGAGGATAAACAAAAAAGTAGGTGTTAAATATCAAGGAGACAATAAGGAGCATATCAAAAAAAAAATTATCCAATTTGGTGCAGTCGTTCTAAACTTATTTCAGCGATTCGTTTTTATATGTACACTAGGCTTTTCCCGTTTAAAAGATGCTTTGTGCCATGCCAACAGGGGTCCAAACTTTTGGCCTATTTTACGGACAAAGTGCTTTAACTTGTATCTTGTAGAAGATGAATTAATTAAGTATACGTGTAACTAAAAGCTATACTTAGTTATAAAAACAGAGACTTCTCCCGATTAGTTCTTGCAACTAAACCTTCTTATCTGAATATAATGTAACATTTGCATACACCGCGCTATCCGCCGCGGCGCGCACCGATGTTCAGCATTTCGCTTCTTGGTTTTAGTGTTCCTAAAACTTTGCGAGTAACCTGCGATATTTTTATACGAACCGCTACGCACCACGGGCGCGCGCCGAGCACATAATTTATTGTTTTTGTCCCATTAAATGCGGTGGTAGCCGGGAAATATAAAGGTGATTCCAATTTAGTGGTTTCCATTCAGAAGAAGAAATATATGTCATTAAATTGGAAGTTTTTCCTCTAAGGGTGAATATTTATTGCGCACGATATCGCTGAGAGGTAAAGCAAGAGCTAAAGTGGTGCGTAACACTGAGATAGTGTAACACTTGCTCATAAAAGTAACAATTTAAGAAGTAAATTGACAGTTATAAACTCGTGTTCATGCCAACAGATAGTTCAGTATATTTTGTGAAGTGTATGAATGTCAAACTATGTGTAGCTATTATGGTTGTATGGCCTAATGTGTATGTGCAAATAGCAGAACATATGATGTTATTTAATGAGCGACATGTATGTTGAACAAGACTTCATGACATGAAGTGAAATTGGATAATGCCACTGAAAGCCGTGGCACTGGTATATAGGTAGTGGGCGGCGGGTGGCGGGCGGCGGACGCGGCGCCCGCGCACGCGCAGCATCTGGCCGGTGATGGACGGCGGCCATATTTCTCCGCGGACACAAATACAGTCTCGCTGCCGAAATGATTTACTCGCCGGCCAAGGAAGCTTTTTTATAGATGGATAAACTCGGCGCGTCTAACAGTCTGTACGGCACGCGCTGAAATAACAAAAGCAACAGTTACGACATTTCTTCGAAAGTGGGAATAAAAAGCACGCACGGTTACCTATCGTAAGCCCGAATTTTTGTTTTCCACCTGTAACGTTTCACCAAACTTTCATTTGCCCGAAAGCTAGGTATTCCAAAACTGTTAATAATTCAGAATAATTATAAAACAAACCTAACCTAACCTAATGGGTTCTGTAAAACTATGTTTATGAAATCCTGGAAATATTATGGCTTTCAGGAAAAAATTGCTTTCGGACGAAGGAAATTTCGGCGAAATGTTTAAACAATGTTTCTGAGTTGTGATAGGATACCGGCAGGCTCAGATATTTCCTTTATATGCCTTATATTGCTACTGTGAAACATCCCCTACCATTGCCGAGATTCGCATTATTATGGCCAAAGTATATTACTAAACTAGCGACATAATAATACCACATTAGGCTAGACTTATTTCGTTTCATAGCGCAAATATAAAATAAGTAGCATATAAATAAAAGAGAGCTCGCGGCTGATCCGTTTGTGTCGGCGTCCGTTTCAGTTTCGTAAACTAGGTACTGCAACTCGGAGAAGGCAAGTTGTTGCGAACTTGGCCGTCGCTTTTTTGCGCCCCTCGACTCCGACAAGTCAAGGAAGTCAAGACAGAGGAAGTTTTCGCATTTAAATCCGTTAAGAGAACGGGACCGTGGCGGGCAGCGGGCGCAACACTCTCTTATTTTTTTTTTTTTTTTGTTTTCTTATTAGTTGTCTTTCTCACGATGTAATAATAAATTAAAACTAAGAGAAGTTAGTTTGCTCACATCAAGTGAAGTTTTATCACGACTCGGGCACAGTATACTTTGCTGGCGACTAATTATTTTGGCTAACAGGTCTTAGTTTTTCTTTATTTCATATAAAAAACCGGCCAAGTGCGAGTCGGACTCACGCACCGAGGGTTCCGTACAAACACTTTCCATCCCTAAGTGGTTAAGTTAAGTTTGCACCTGGTATGTATAGCGCCCCATATAAATTAGGTGCAAAGTTAGGTATTAAAAAAACTACTTACTAGATCTCGTTCAAAACAATTTTTGTTGGTAGTTTTTATAGTAATGTACATCATGTTTTTTTTTAGATTTTTCATTTTCTTATTTTAGAAGTTAGAGGGGGGGGGACCAACTTTTTTCCACTTTGGAAGCGTCTGTCACGCAAACTATTCAGTTTAAAAAAAAAAAATTTTAGAAACCTCGATATCATTTTTGAAGACCTATCCATAGATAACCCACACGTATGTGTTTGATGAAAAAAAAAATTTTGAGTTTCAGTTCTAAGTATGGGGAGCCCCCAATACCTATTTATTATTATTTTTTTATTTTTGCATCAAAATCTTAATGTGGTTCACAGAATACATCTACCTACCAAGTTTCAACGGTATAGTTTCGGAAAAAAATGGCTGTGAGATACGGACGGACAGACGGACAGACAGACGGACAGACGGACAGACAGACATGACGAATCTATTATTATTATTATTTAAGAGTTTCACTCTTGTCGGTGCAGTTCTCTCCAGTCCGTTAATAATTAGACGAATCTATAAGGGTTCCGTTTTTTGCCATTTGGCTACGGAACCCTAAAAACGGGTATTGGCATATTCACAGGGGGTTATACACCTTTTTAGGGTTCCGTAGTCAACTAGGAACCCTTATAGTTTCGGCATGTCCGTCTGTCCGTCCGTCCGTCCGTCTCAATTTCAATTTCAGCGTAAGTTTAAATCAAATCCTAATTCTTAATTTCTATTGTTAAAATTTTTCATTTTAAAAATCCTCATCCTTCGAGCAACTTGTCACAGAAACATTTGCTAATGAGGTATTAATAACGTGAAGAGCGAAGTAAAAGCCTGCCCCTACTTTGAGTAATTGCTATGTTACGTTAATCTCGTATATTGGCTCTGCCGCTGAGATGATTGAATTGTATTATAATTATTATTATCAAGCATTCCAAAGCCTCCAGAGGGAAGAGATTAAGTAAATACAAAATAATACTTAGATTGTAATAGTACAAGAAATTCATTTTCTTCTTCCGATTTAATTTATATATATTTTTGTTTTTGTGTACAATAAAGTGTTTACGTACCTACCTACATACAGAATATATATTTGAACATACCTAGCTACATCGTCAAAATCATACGCGATACAAAAACGAAGTCTGTATGGATTTAATCAAATAATTGATACCTATTATTTAGACTGGTGTAGTGGCGTGTCGAGCCAGACTGCCGACTTGCATACCTACGCAATACATTTTCTCAAACCTAAGCCAGAGCCGGACTTTTATACGGATTTCTTCAGTTCTTAAAAAGTTGAATAAGAGTTTTCCTGTTATAACTGTGATAGTTGAGTGTGTTTATGTGATCAAAGTACTTGCCAGCAAAAGTAAGCAAACATCGTTTAATTGAAGCATAGGTATTTTATAATTTAAAAGAGATTTAGAAAATCGATTTTTAATTTGAAACATCCATTAAAGACAAAAACAGTCTGGAGGGTTCTCCAATTACGCCGGTATCGGGCCGGAATGCTAATGAGCCCGCGTCGAGGGCGCCACGCCACGCCACGGCCCACGGGCGCGAGGACAGGAGTATTAGAAGCAGAGGTGCCTCGCGTGCCACTCTCATTGCCTTTTCCTTCCGGGCACGAGGCGATACCATCAGGTGGTCGGGTATTAAGATTTTAAAGGCTGCACAAAACCGGCCGCGTAAACCAATATCGTCCAAGGCCTGGAGGCCGGTCCCTGCTGCCTGTTACGTCCCGCTGGAAGTGCCAATATCCCCACACTGCAGGTGTCTGGTGTTGTTACTGTTGCAGTTAGTCTCGGTGCCTGAGTCTGCAAGAAAACTATTTCCTCTCATTTTCACATAATTGTGTATCCGATGGTTTTTAGTTGGAGCCAGTGATTTTCGTTCTACAGATTGCGTTCCAAAGTCATTGAACAAAGAGCCGTTTGCTTACTTATCCAGTCTGCCAGGTTGGAAATAAGCCTTGAGTATTGTTCTCTGTGTCCTCCTTAACCACAGGCAACTTGAGCAGACCTTCATCTCCTAGCACTACTACGTGAATGATTTACGGAAGTATACGTTGGTGGCACACTACAGCGAAGCACAAGACGTGAACCAGCATCCACGGGCACAAGGAGCGACCCACATCGACTCATGTACTAACGTAAGGTTGGAAATTAGGTCCGCGCGATGCTACTGTCATTTCTTCGTCAGAAAACCTCAATATTTGTAAATTTATGCGAAATTAAATTAACGTGGGACAAAGTCCATTCAATTCATTGAAGTGTTTGAACAGCGTAAACAATTTCAACTCAATTATCGGATTTATTCGTTTGGGCCGCTAATATTTTTCGTCGGCTCGTCGTCGATGGATTGGATTTATAGCGAACTGACTTTGTTGATATTCTGTTTATTTCTGAGATGTTGAATTCTTGCACAATACATCTCTACTATTATAAAACTCTAGATTTGTACTGAAAATCACTTTTCTAGGGAGAGGGTCATAATGTCGGGAAAATCTGAATAGTGTGATGTAGGATCGTCATTTGTTTTGTATGGGCTCGCGGCGTCATGCCAGTCAGGCGCCATCTATTGGGCACAATTTCATTTGTCCTCGCATCACACCGAAACGGCTAGACAAATTTTATCCAATTTTGGTACAGGGATAGATCTTTGGATGTCTATACATCCAAAGATTGTTATAGGATACTTTTTACCCGTTTACGATAAAAAAAATACGCGGACGAAGTTGCAGGCATCTCCTTGTATTATATTATTAATGAGCAACTACCTGATGGCGACTCGCGCTCGAAGTCCTATCTTGTATTGGTATGTGCAGTGTTATTGATACTCTGTATCAGTGCTGATATTGTATTTAATCATTCAACATCCAAGTAAACCGGTTTGGCTCTAGAATCACAATATTATCATATAAATAATTTGTAGGAGGATACTGGATTACATCACGATTAGAAAAAAATATTAAATACTACGAACTAGATACCTACCACTATGTCGTAGATAAAAATCAAAGGAACATGAACAACCTTTCTAATATTTTATTAATATCTCCTAATGACGTAGTTGTTTGAAACAGAGGGTGGCATGAGTATCGGTAATCGACTTTGTGTAGCGAACGGATAAAAAGTGTAGACGGCGGCGCCGCGGGCGCTGCGGCGTCGGCGTCGTGCATCGACTACCGACGGGCACGAACCGAAATCTTATAAGCCATCCCACAATTCGAATGTGTGTCTAACATAAGGAATTTATCTTATAGTTTTATCTTAGAGAATTTCTGTTATCGGCTGAAACTAATACAGCTTTCGTCGATATAAGGTCTACTGGAAATAAATGTAGCAGTGTAGGGGAAGACCGGGTAATGGGAGTCAGCGGGCAATGATGGTCACCCACACATCTCAAAAACTACAACTACTAGAAACGCGTTTACGGCCGTCCCCGTCCCGCTTTGACCCCCCGCTATCGCAGCGAGCGCGCCGCGCCAGTATACAAATACAAATAGTTTATTAGGATACAGTGACATTATGGCGACGGCCTTTGGAACGAGAGGTGTGTTTTTTTTTTGCGGCACGCCGATGTAAATTTTCACAGACGCAAAATAAACGGTAAGTATTATAATTATTGATCTACTTGTATCACATTTTTTTACGCGTTTACTCATGCATTCAGTGTAACGATTTTATACTTAAATCACGAGTATTATGTAACCCGTTCAATGCAAATAAATGACTTTGACTTTGACTTTCATTGTTAGTATTTGTTTTGTGTTAATTTTTTATTCTTCAGAAAGTGCTTGTGGGTAATGAGGGTCGAACCCGAACGGGCCTGACCCCCATTGCCCGCTAGTGACCACGATTTCCCGCAATGTAAAAGGCATAAGATAATTTTGTTATTTTGCTTTTAGATGCCGAAAGTACGACAAAGAACTACCACAAAAGCTTCCTGGTCAACTGATACTTGCGATTTGTGTTAGATTTTTTGATGATTCTTATTGCCCACAAGGTGACCACAATTACCCTTACCTCAGTGCAATGGGAGTCAAAAACAGTTTTTTTTTTAACTTTCAGATTTCCAAAAGATGATTATTAATGTGATAATTACTGATCTCAAATGATAGGCAATTAAGTATATTATGTTATAAGGCGGTTGCAATAAAGATTTTGTTTATTTTATTTTTTTATATTAATTCTTGCTTAAGTGATCCCCATTACCCCTTTCTACCCTACCCCATGCACAAGCGCGGCGCGGGTCCGGCGGGCGGCGACATTGTTTGCTCGTGAGGGCTTGTTTACTCCGGAACTGCCACTCCGCTTATTGCACCGCTTCCGGCGTCTAATTGCACATCGGTCGCATTATCGGCGACCGCGGGGCTTCAGACCTGATGAATGGGCGCGGCGCGGGCAGTTCTAATGAGCAGCATTGTCCGGAGCCCGCTAATTGGTCTAGAGCCCGCTAGGTAGCTCTTTCAGCCCGTAATGAGCACGGGGCCGGTAAGTGCTCCCTAAACATCCGAATGGCTGCGGTGCTAAGCTAAACAAGTACTTATTAGAAGCGTTGGCGTAACTGCACTTGAGGGAAAAAGCTATACTGTTTGTTAATATCATCATCATCATCATCTCAGCCATAGGACGTCCACTGCTGAACATAGGCCTCCCCTTTGGACTTCCATATATACCGGTTGGAAGCGACCTGCATCCAGCGCCTTCCGGCGACCTTTGTAAGGTCATCTGTCCATCTTGTAGGTGGACGTCCTACGCTGCGCTTGCTGGTCCGAGGTCTCCACTCGAGCACTTTTCGGCCCCATCGGCCATCTGCTATGCGTGCTATGTGGCCTGCCCATTGCCACTTCAACTTGCTGATCCGGTGAGCTATATCGGTCACTTTAGTTCGTCTACGGATTTCCTCATTTCTGATTCGATATTGTTAATATGATAAGATGGAATTATCGTGCTTATGATAACCCGGATCCGACTGGATTTGAAGCATGTGGATTGTGAACGGTAAAGGAATGACGTCACGTCTAACAGTAATTAAGTCAGTAAGCGCTCGCAGCTCCTGCTCGACTCGAGCCCTAGCTCCTGATCCTGTAGCTAACTCCCGCATGCACCTGCTAGCTAATCTAGCGCTGAATACGTAATGCCGCTATCTCAGTGGTGGAAATTTCATCAATATTATAAACTAATCAGCCACGCAGAAAGGGTGTGAGTAAACAACATCTGCCCGCGGAACTCTGGAGCCAGCGAAGAAAACAAATAGGATCATATAGCGTTCTGAAGAATCAAGTCACGTCTCGCTTTACATTATCGCGCCGCTGAGATACGAGAATATTTTATATCTGTACTGTAAGGTTTATTATGAACAAGAGAAGGGATATTACTTACACAAGACGTTTAAAATGCACAATATGAGGATTAAATTGTGGAAAGGAGACGGTGAAATTAAATCGTGCACACTCTCAAAAAGTCCGATATCCGGTAAAAAACAAGTAAGCATTGCGATTTTTGAGAGCTATTCTTGTAATTTTGTTTGACCTCTAGTGAACACTAATTCTGTTAAGGTAGTGTATGGGTTTAAGGTAGTTTTGATTTGATTCAATTACTTATTTATAACAAACGTAGAACATAACGGTGCATCTGCCGCTTGTAGAACGTGTGTACGAGCGGCCTAGGTGCGGCAGCCGCGAGTAACTGCGATGAACCTTATTTTGCGTATGCACAACATGACAATGATTCAATTTAGGCCTGGTAGTGTGCTATGGCGCTACACATCAAGATGCATAAGCTGATACTACGTAAACAGTACGAGTATCCAACAATATCGCAAGCAATCTTGGAAAGCTTAGCTTAGACGATGAAACTTGTAGGCAGTATATAGGCACGCACAGTCTTCAGCTGGCAGCTCGCGGTCCCGCGGGACGACGCGAGGCGTTGCATAATTGCCGCTCCGAGTTTATATTAACATGCTGCAGATTAAAATTTAATTGCACCGTATTTCACCCGCTGAAGGGCGTGGGAACTCGGGAAGCGTTCGTGTAGCTTGGCGCTGTTGCGAGCTGCTTAGCAGGCGCGAGACGGATTAAGCTGGACGTGTTGAGCTTCGTGAGACATTTACTGCCTCCACGCGTACTTACAACGAACCCTTGAAGCAAGCAGACACCATTATCCTGCTAGCAATATTTCGGAAAGTAAATAATGTCGGTTCATTGGAACTGTGACAGTGTAGTGGGTAAATAATATCCTAAAACACTTTAGATTCATCGCCCTAATTCCACACTAAGGAGGAATTATTCTATGTGGGCGTGTCCACATATTCTATGTGGGTATTCTGCAGAAGCGTGAACATTATGTTGACACTTAAACTTTATTTTTTTAATCGCGATGGATTTAATTGCTATGCCAAGGAATAGGTACGGTTGGTATTCCAACAATGCCAGTGGCGCCTGCCGAGAGGATTAGTAAAATTCCAGGGTATCTTGTGGAGATAGGTAGATGGAATTCAATTATTCTAGAGAACAAAGAATAATCTAAATTCGTATATAAGTCAAATTATAAGAGATTTTTACATCGTATATGGCTAAGTTCAGCGCCCGCGTGGTTTGAATTTGCCTAGAGTTTATTATAGAGTTTGTTATTTTATTTTATGTATAATTTTGTAGTTCACAGTGCCTTAGTTTAATCACTGTAATGCTGTGTAACTAATTTGAATAAATAATAATAATAATAATGCGGTCTCCGGGGGGAGCGCCGCGGACTCGCAATTAACGTCTGTGCGTAATCCGATATCCGCGGCTCGGCTACTAATTGCGAGTTTCCAGCCAAAGGTGAAACAGTTGATGGGTAAACATAAAACCTGCGGAAAGAATAACATGTTATGCGTGTTATTGTTTCCATCAGTTCCCTGTTTACCCTGTCCGTCAACATTGTTGTAGTGGGTCTTCGAAAAATAATACCCATCGCTTCGGTCGCGCACTGACCGGAAGGTGCGTAATATTGATATAAATTTTTCAAACATTATCACAACAAAGCCGAAAGATACGTACACTACACGGGTCAATTTAGGTACATACTAAATTAATTTATAACAGTGAGGCACATGGTTAAAACCTCATCAAAATCCAATGGCTGTCTAGTCTGACTGAATTAGTCTGTCCTTTAAAATGTGTATAGATGAACTGCTAGCCACACCGGCGTCGCAGCCTCTTCTGCAGCGCGAGGATTACGGGATGAACTGCGCAGCTGTTTCGCTACTACACTTTATTGTCTGTTGATCGCGTTAAGTCAACGCATACACTTATACGCTGGAAACAACTCAAACTTGATGACTACGATTTTACCAGCAGCTAATGCATCACGCCCATCTAAAATGACGATAGGGCCAACGATATGTACGTATGCTAAAATTGTTTCACTTTTGTTGAAATACCTAAGGCATCCATAAAAAGTATGTTGTACTCCTCCTGGTTGTGCGGCCCTTAAAGAAAGTTCAAGCTGAACTCCTTCTGGCCTATTTCCGAATTGATCGATACTGTCATATTATTTTAGAATCACCCCACTGATAACTTATGTTACAGTTTTAGCTCCACTTAATGAGTTTAACCATAGGTGCTAATACGCATAGATTACATACTTTATAAGAGTGTGGTGGGAAGGCGAGGTGCGATGTCACGTTAATGACGACGCCGGGTCGGCGCCGCCGTGACCCGCCTCACCCTTTATTAAAGCATATCAACACGACAACTTGACACTCCTTTCTTAACGGAGAAAAGAAAAATGAGAGAATTACTTGAGAGTTGGCTTTATTAAGTGTACAATGGCGGATCGGGTTGCGCCCCGCGCCCTCTGCCGAGCGCCGGCGGCGGAGGCCGGTGCCTCATCTCTTCGCAATTAGCGGCGGATCCGACGAGATTGCTACAATATTCATATCCCGGCGTCTCGCGATGTATGTTTTGATTACTATTTAATACTCGGTACCTACAAGTACTTATCCATATATAAGAGAGTAAACGGTGTATGTGACATTAAAACTTGTTCCATAAGAGAGGTCAAAATTAAAACTCAAAATTGGTTAAGAACCTTGAATTACCGTGAGACGGAAAAAATTATAACATCCCCACCCATATAACACCCACCCCCCTCACGTACCTACACACACACACACTCTAATACACACACATACACTTGTACTTGAGCGTACCTTTCTGCTTGGAACACCCCGGGTTCTTTAGTCTTTAAGTTTTATTACTTCGTTATTTGGTAACTGGCATGTTTTAGATTAAGTTAATACTAGCTTAGTTACATTCAATTAATTAATAATTGCTACACATAAAGTAAATATTTAATAACTTCTTGTCAAAACTGTGTAATTCTTTAGCGCCAGATAAACTGAAATTGTCAAACGTAAAATTGTGTCAACCTACGAGACAGGCTGAGCCTAGTGTAGGGGACACGGCTACTTCTGCTGAGGTGTAAACATTACCAAATAGTGTTCATTGAGTTCTTATTTCCTAACTATATGGTAATTCATCTGTAAAAATGTCACTGTATCCTAATAAACTATTTGAATTTGAATTTGATTTGAATTTGAATATGTTTCCCAATTCATTAAGAATAATAGTATAATTCTCGGCTTGGGCATATAGGTTTGTGAAATGTTACGTCTTTAGTTGATACGACTGCATGATAGAGCCGACGAAGCTCACAATTTGCGACGTTACGATTCAAAATACAGGCAGTTGTAGAGAAAAGTAGCCCTTCTGTCACATTATTTTGTATGGCAGAAAACATACGCTTTTCCTCCGTTGACCTACATATAATTTGATTTAAATCGCCGGTAACCTTCGCGTAGCTCGACCACAGATAATATAGGTACAAGTTGCGCTCGACTCACCAGAAGCGCCGAGTCCGCGCCACTGCGCCGCGGCACCGACGAGCTGCGGCCGACGAGCTGCGGCTGACGAGCTGCGGCCGACGAGCTGCGGCCGACGAGCTGCGGCCGACGAGCTGCGGCCGACGAGCTGCGGCCGACGACGGTCGTTTGAGCGACGGTCTTATGCACGCTGTGTGCCGCGCTACCTGCAATAAATAACCGAATCTTAATACTTTATTCAAACAAAATAAAGAGACTATAAAGGTAAAATAAAGAGACTCGGTTTTATAATTTTGAAATAGAAACAGGTTTTTGACTGAAAATTTTCAGGATTGATGTTGTACAAAATACTTCACTTAAGATTTGAAAACGTGTAGGACATCTAGGAAATAGAGACAATGTCGTGCTGATATCGAGAGAGTATTTCCCAGCTAGCGTAGAACGATGGTCTTTAGTTGAAGTGTCAGGTAGCGCCGCCGGCGCCCGGCGTCACGGCGCCGCGCAAGCACTCCTACTGACCTCCCCCCACCCGCGTGAACCCTGCCACCTCACCCCTCACACACCGCTAATGTAATCTAACGAGTGCAACACTCAGGGCCGTGGCGCGCGAGTCGCCGCCTTTGTGCCCTTCGTCGCAAGTAGCGCGCCAGTCACACGGTCCTATAAGTGGAAACGTTTATAACGGTGTAAAGTAAAACGCTTTTCCGCAACACAAGTGCTACATTTTATTGTTACTCCTACGGTTTAATTTGCACCACGCACTTGTCTTTAAAGTTTTTAACTTTCCCACTGCGCCCGTAAGCCGCTTCGCCACCTGAAAACAATTCCCACGACGCTACTGCCGTACTGCGGCTAACTTGAGACGCAAACTTATGTGGTGCGAATTGTAAAGGATTTGCTTTCCGCTTATTTACGCGAAGATGGGCAACAGTTCGATGGCCGGGTCGGGCGCCGCGCCGCGAGCCAATCGACGCAATCTCTGTTGCTACACCATTCCGGGTAATGGGATTGTCTGCTCGTTATCTGCGGTCGGGGTTCGGCACAAACGATCATCCCGACGTCTGATTTCATATAACGTGAACGATCGACAGCGTTCTGCTCGATGTGGTAACACGACCGCGGTTATACAGCAAACAAACATTACGATTGGAAAAGGCTTTTATCAATGTTGATGTGTTGTCACTCGGGAATGAAAAACGAATTGAATTTTATACAAAGTGTATTCGATGTGGTAACGAACTTTCAAACAGCAGTTCGCATTTAGAACAAAAGCTCGATATAATTACTTTTCTGATGTGTTTACCTGCAAGTAAATTTCTAACAAATCAGAAGTAATCTTCCGTAATGCCTACTGCCGCTGGAATGAAGCCAACTTACAAACAAATTGATAGATTTAGTATGCATGTATGCGGCAATAATGATAGTTTAGCGAGTTTGTGTTTACCAACACGCAGCTGACGTCGCGTCGTCGTCGGTATCATTTAAATAATTGAAACAACCCACTAATTATGACTGAAGTCGGAGTCGCGGACTGTCTCACCCGGACCGGAGGTTAATTATGAGTGCACGATGATGGGGACGTCGGCATCGAGAAACAAATGGCTGTCGTTAAACAAGAGAAGAGCGGCCCGTGGCGGCGATTACCATACAGGACACGGCCGCATACATATTATTCAGCCGAGACGAAATTTGCCCGACTAGTAGGTACCTACAAACCCTTTCACACCGCTCGCGGCTCTGTGGACAGCGTGTCATGTCGGTTGTTATTCATTACGGGAACAGCAACATTATGGGTAGAGTAAAGACCGTTTAAATGGAATTGTCACGCGCCTTCGCTACGCATACAAAACATCCGAAAGTTCTACAGTGTAATCTCATACATTATTATAGTATTTAGTAGGTTCGACAGGTTCGCATGTCTTTCAATTAATCGTACTTAAGACACAATGTTCTTTTTGGAAAAAAAAACATTCTAAATTTTATTTTATATTTCAATGAATCACACTTAAGTCCCATACCCATAAAAAACATCAGAACTACCAGCCACCGACTAAAACTAGTTAGTGTGTGTGTATTTACGTAGGTATACTGAAGCAGTTGTGACTCTGTTCAGGGCCATTGCCACGCAGACCGCGGTTACACCAATACTCGTAAACTGTACAAACTAGGAATAAAACTCAAACAATATAAAACCACTTTATACCGTTGAGCGCACTTGCATCGTATTTATGTCGGGCGGGCCCGGCTGCCGGCTCGAGCCCCGCGAGCACATACACGACCCGCCCGCGGTATTGAGCCGAGCATATCGAGCTGCAATCAGCGCGCTGCAATCAATCACCGCCTGATATTGAACGCTGACAGCACATCTCACGTCCTGAGAGGTGCTCGGCGCTCGCTACATCTGCTCCCGAACATAGTTAATATCCATTCTTTGTGATGTGATAGAACTGAATTTATTAGCACTAACGTAATCAATAGGTAATTACTTACCTTGGACCTTCACAATCCTAAGAAACCGTTTTGATGTTATCTTTTCACGTTTCATACAGCACTCTATTGTTGCAACTAATGATGGTCGAGTAGAAAATACCTACTTATTTTGAAAGGTCTGCGGTCTATGAACAGACATTTGCGGCTTCTACAGAGCCGTGACAATGATTGTAATTCTACTGACAAAAAAAGAAACTGAGCTGTGAACAGCTTAATTTTTAGCATTTTCAGGTAAAAATGAAGCTGTTTACAGCTGTCACAAAAGTAACGTGGACAGGGGTTACTTTGATCCACGGGGCAACATTAATCATCGGTTTTTAAGCATGAATACTTCTAGTTTTAAAAGCATAATACCTAATGTATTTCTGTCGAGGTTGCCTACTCTAACCAAGAAAATTTATAAGCACGTTCAAAAACGAGCTTCCTATAATTAAAAAACTAGTGAGTAATGTTACCCCGCGGATCAAAGTACGGTACTCACGTTCCCTCTGCTGGATTCAATATTCAGCCACGTACGTACTCATAAGAGCAAACAGATAAGTACCTAAGGTTGTGATATTTCTTTTCTGTCGATAGTGTTAGTGTCGTATTTTTCATAAGATCTGATAATATGTGTACATACACGCGTACTACACATGTGGTGTGTGACGACGTGTGCCGACTTACGGCTTGTGGCAGTTTTATTGCGGCGCTGCACTTATTGCCGACTGCGACACAGCGACGGCATATGCCGGTTACGACCGTTGTTGGTAACAACGAGTAATCTTACTGGAGTAGCTCCACAACTTCATAAAACTCTGCGGCTCGTGACCGCGCGGCGTGTAACATCTCTATAATTAGACAAATTGAACTAATTCATGTTTTATTCATCCAAATAACCAGTTACTAGTTTGATCCACTTTTGTTGTATAGAAGGGTTGAATTATTACCAACGAAACAGCCGCAGATATCAACACGAAGAGCGTAATTCTCTCGTTATTATGTCATGTTTCGTATCATTTTGTTGTCACGTCGTATCCAGGCATACAATTCGTATTAATAAACAATCACCGCGTATTCATCCTCCGAAACGTGATGTTCGCTGGAGCGCTAGAAGCCGCTCATTCGTGAGTGCGAACATAATGCGTAGCGACGTACGCTCCCCGCTTTCTACGCACACATTTATCAATCGTATGGAAAAATCTGTCATTTTCATTTCGGACGCTATTTAAAAGCAAATCAGCGTGGCTCATAAATATTGCCGCGGCCGCGTGTCTCTTGCTGCCGAGGCGGTTCCTGTTTAGCGCCAATTAGTGCCGTTTAAACTTAATTGTCTACTCAACTTCTAATTCAAATGTATGAATAACTGTACGAGCCGTCTAAACTGTCCCTATTCATTTCAGTTTAATCATAATGGTAACATTAGCATCGACAGCGGCGACGGCGGCGGCACGGCAAGCCGGTGCAGCGACGTGCATTAGCAATGCAAACGGCGCCGTAATCACGCCGCAGAGACAGCCGGCCCGCGCCGGCGCGAGACGATCCACATGAATATGGAGCGACTATATAGACCGCGTCCGGGCTTCGTGTCGACCTATTTCAAATTCAAATTCAAATTCAAATTCAAATAGTTTATTAGGATACAGTGACATTTTTACAGATGAATTACCATATAGTTAGGAAATAAGAACTCAATGAACACTGTTTGGTAATGTTTACACCTCAGCAGAAGTAGCCGTGTCCCCTACACTAGGCTCAGCCTGTCTCGTAGGTTGACACAATTTTACGTTTGACAATTTCAGTTTATTTACACCGGAGGACATGCCTGCATGCTGATCAGGCCACTGAAACCCGTATTTCGTTTACCACTGCCCGCCCTGGGAGTCTCTGCTGTGTCAACGACTTCCAAACCAATATACGAGCCATTATCAACACTCATAACAATTCCTATATAACATTTTTGTCTACCGTCAAGGTTCTTTAAGAACTGTAAAAAACAATGGCCGCTTAGTTTCTTATTAGGTAAGAATGGGCAGCAAACGCGGCTTGAAATCGCTTCATAATTGCCGCTGGAACAATTAACATGCAGATGAGGAGCAGCGCGGCGGCTGCTCGCCAAGTTGAAACGTAATATAAAGTATGTTTGCGCTAGCGCACGTATGACGTGCGGTAGCCACCTGGATTATACGCCCATTAATATTAACATAAAGGCTATTTTTGGCCAACCCAGACATTATTACGCAGAGTTCAATTTTCAATACAATCTTATAGAAAATTATACATAGGCGCATACAGCTTCTACACTTAAAAAAATTGCTTGCGCAACGAGTAGAGTTCATTTTTTGATGGCGCTTAAGCCTTGAGGCTAGTTGAAGTCAGATTTTGAACAAGGTGCTTGTGCTCGTCAACTTGATGGGAAGTAGTAAAACGTTTTTAAACGCTATTAAGAGCCCGTTATGTTACAATAAATAATGTGTGATAATCGTGTAACTTTAGAATAATATAAGTAGTAAAATATACGGTCAATGACGGCATACTAACTTAGTACACATGACTAATCAAAAAAAATACTTTTAACAAAAAAAGAACCGACTTCAGTAAAACTAAAAAGACAAAAATAACCCGTTCAAGTACAGATTACATTTGACTCACCCTTCGAAGTCGATCCCAAACCACTCAGTTCTTATATTTATATATTATAGTTAACGCGAGGTTTGGCACCGACTTCGAAGGGTGAGTCAAAATTTAATCTGTACTTGAACGGGTTATTTTTGTCTTTTTAGTTTTACTGAAGTCGGTTCTTTTTTTTGTTGAAAATATTTTTTTTTTGCTTTTTAGTGATTCATATAAAAGTTCTAGTGGCCATCTGTGGTGTTCATCATCAGTTTCCTTACACCAAATCCTATTTACTGAATGTAAATTCTTGACTTTATCAATAAATTACCGAAAGCGCCGTACATGTCCCTATAACATTTGAAGAGTTCCCTCGATTTCTCCAAGATTCCATCATCAGATCCCGACTTAGTGCCAACGGGACCAACTCGAAATAATACCCTTTCGATTAAAAAAAAAATTGAAAATCGGTTCACGGTTCTCGGAGATATCGAGTAACATACATACAAAAAAAAAAAAAAAAAGTTCGAATTGAGAACCTCCTCCTTTTTTGAAGTAGGTTAAAAAGTGTACCATCAGGTGGTTCACTATAAGCTATAGTACCTGGGCGACCGAGCTTTGCTCGGTTATTACTTAATTAAGTGATAAAGGCGTCACAAAAAATACCCGAGAAACTGTGTTTAAAATTTGTATCGGTAAATTTTTCGTTTTGCACTATTGCTTCATAAGTCTCAATAAAATAAAAACTCGAAAGCATAAATCTTACTCACGTACTTATTCAGTACCTATAGGTAAATTTTAGACATATTTATGAGAAATATATATTGTTATCTCAAACATTAACTACATTTTTTTAAACTTGTCTAAAAACAATAAAAATTTAAAAATTATATTTAAAATTGAACATTAAAAAAAACAAAAATGAGTCACCGAGCGGGATTCGAACCCGTAACACCCGTTTCTATTGCCGTCCGCGTCTTAACCTGCTGAACCAGACGGACAGTGGAAAGAAAAACGCATGAAAACTCAAAAATACGCGTTTTCCCAAACATAGGACTAATCTACATCGATTTATTACCCCCGAAAACCCCCCCAAATTTCAGCGAAATCGTTAGAGCCGTTTCCGAGATCACAGAAATAAATTTATAAATATACAAGAATTGCTAGTTTAAAGGTATAAGATAAAGTGTAAATCAGTGAAATAAAAATGTTTGTTCATTACTCACACCCGAGGTGAGACGTGAACATTACCCGTGAGAGTACATAGGTTTATATTTATTTAAGGGCAGGGCATTCCGTCAGGGCAGCCATTTTGGTCCTATAGGCGCCATGCTAACGGTGCGCAACGGGTTAGTTCTTTGGCCATCTACTCAATTTAATGATTATTTTTAGAGGCGCTATAAAACTGCAATTGTACCTAATACCCACTGTATTGTAGTAGGCCACCAAGCTCGGTTCTCAAACGTACTAGCCACGGGCTCATAAGGACCGCTCCAATTGTACACCCTACCCGCGTTCGCGCCCGCGCCCGCACCGGGCTACTACCTTTCCTCAATTACACCCGATATAAATTGATTTCAATATTGTTCCCGACCTGATATTACTTCAAAGAACGATCAAACAAAAGCATTTTTATACTCAGTCAATGACGAATGTCTTTCATGGGATGTAATTCGAACACAATAAGACGTGTTTTCATTGCGTCGAGGGTTTCCAGTCGGCTGCGCCTTCCTCCGTTCCGAGGACAACCCGCCGAAGTTGAGTTACGTCCCAATAGTCAGACATAATGAACTCGACAGTCTTATCGAGCCGGCCGAGAGCGGGAGGGAGGGGAGGGAGTGGGGTGATAAGCATCGCTGCAGCACGGCCAGCCTGCACATAATATGTGCTGAGCGCATATCATGCGCGTAATGACCAAGGAAAATTACAGTATTGTTCGATGGATCGTAAAGATGTTGGTCTCATTTATGGCGCTAACGCGCAGCACATGTTGCGCGTCGGTCGTCGCGGCCGGCCGGTGAGGGGTGAGGGGAAGGACAGAAAAGACGTAACACGCTGCGGGATCTATTCGCACGTGATTATCATTACCGCGGGAAACAACGGTCGGTTTGACACAGATTGTAATTTATTGTACGAGTACTAATACCTAGGTATATACGCGTCACTCGTTGCGTGTAACGAATAGTGCTCGGCTGGTGTGCAGACGTAGTGTCGCCCGACGACCGCTTATTCAGCAGTAATGGATCCCATCTGTCACCGCTTAGAGCAATCTCGGAGTATTTAATTACTCCTCTTACGAGCACTTAATAATAAATACGCCATTATGACGCTCATTATCCTATCACGGCCATAATACATCTTGTTAGTTTGGCAGTACTACCATAAGATAAGTAGAAATAGTATAACTGCTATATACTTAGTATTAATATATATCCCACGAAAACAATTCATGTAAAATTGGCGGCCAAGACTCATATGCTCATAACGCTTTCGCTGTAAAAAAGTGGTCAGATCCCAGAAAAAGCCAAGCCCATAAGCCCTGACTTTACTGACCCTACACCTTGGTTTCAAAAGTATGCCCTGTCCGTTTCAGATATATAATATATTATTACGTTTTTAAAGGCTCTGAAAAGGCCTAGCCAGAGTTAATAAGGCTATGATGACTATGATATGGCCGTATTCTTTACCAAAGTCGCAGTAGAAAGTAAAACTCTTTCAAAAACCGAGGGTTACATACTTAAGTATTACTCAAATACTAATGTACACGGGAAAATTAAAGCCACACACTAGACTCGACTAGTATGTATGTAAACGCTTTATTGTACACAACAACTGGTTATAAATACATTGATAACAAATGAAATATGTACAAAGGAGAACTTATCCCTATTAGGGATCTCTTCCAGTTAACCTTTGAGCAATTGAAGGAATGGGTACTAGTCAAATGAGTGGTGGGTGAAAGCTGCACGTGCTATACAGAAATACTAAATTCGATTCTTAGGTTTACCTTAAGTACTTCAGAATTGGTGGAATATGTTTTGGTAGTAGTGTGAGTAAGTAGGTACATTATAGGTATAATGCTGATACCGAAAGTACTAAAACCCACGGCGACCGCCGCATTCACTATGGCAGTGTAAAATTCATATAAGAGCGATAAGCACGTATAAAGGCGATACAGTGCAGCGTTATGACATACGTGACCGCAATGCTGACGGTCGACCGCGCGTATTTTGTATCACGTCGGGAAATAGTAATGATTTACGTTTACGAGCGGCGCGGCGGCGCACGCGCAGGGCGTTAAAGCCGCATAATGCGCGCGCATGATGGATGGCGGCCAGTCGAGCATGTGCCCTGCGCATGCGGTGCACCGTGCGCGAGCTGTCGAAGGTGTGATGGATTAATAGTCATAGCAAAGGTAAAGGGCATGACAGCCGAGTACCTACAGGTTACTGAACTTGCTATGGAATTTCAGAACCGTGGTTATTGTTGGATATCTTACTACGAGTATCACACTGATATTTAAATGTAAAAGTATGTGAACCATGAAACTTTGAACAAAAATTAAAGACGCCAAAAAATAAAACACGAGATGCTTCATTTCTGTTTGGCGACATCGTAAGTAAATCTAATTAACTCTACAATATGAGGAATCAGATCTCCCTCGAAAATATTCCAATTGGTATACTTATGTCTCGGATCTTTCAGAACAGGCTGGCAGCCTTGACTTGACCGGCGGGCGAGTTCAGCGGGGCGGGTAACGAGCGCCGCGGCTTCCGCCGCGTGCGACCACCTGTTGCCGGCACCCCCGCCCCGCGCGCCGCCGGCGTGCGCCCTGTACTGTTAGGCACAGACCACCCCCACTAGACGGAGCATGTAAGGCACATGTAAGGCGACCCGCGCGCACCAACGATATGGTACGGCAAAACATTAAAGTACCAACACGGCAGCCACCGTTTAGTTGCGTCCATGTTTATGAGGTCTCTCTACACCACTTAACATTACAATTTACCATGTTATTTATTTAATTTCTTTTTTCGTTGATGTACGCATGGATCATAAACAAGGACGCAACTAAACGATGGCCGCCGTGTTCATACTTTAATGTTCTGCCGTACCATATCGTTGGTGCGCGCGGGTCGCCTTACATGCTCCGTCTAGTGGGGGTTGTCTGTGACTGTTAGGTCACTGTTTCAGAGGCACTGCGAAAAAAGGGCCGGTATAGTGTATTTAATCTATCGATATACATTAAAATAGTAGGAACAATAAGGCCGTGCGATACGGCTTTCTATACTTACGACAAAATCATACGGCTCCCATAAGTTTGCGCCGCTGACGCTTCGCTCTTACTCATCGATAATATTTTGAATAAGAAAATTTAAGAAAATAGTGGTACAGGTACTTTTCCCTCGTGAGTTGCGTAAATATACCGCCCGAATGACAAAAATTTCCCTGTATCAATTAAATCGTTGAACCTTTAAGCTTTGTACGTTTACCTATTGCATAAATTCTCGGATTTTGTTTTAAAATTGTACGTGTAATATCGGTATCTTCAAATTACGAAACTGGCTCACTAATATTTAGACAAGCTATGCAATCAAATCAAAACTTTCAAGATAAAGTAGTTCAACATTTCAAAAAACCGTTTTTATCTTATCGAATCAACAACATGTCAACTTAACTGAAACGAGCTGGGAACTGCAGTAGTGTTCAAAATAAGAAATTTCCGTAATCGGGACTATAAAATATCACAAATGGTTTACAAATATTATGATTTAGCAAAATTACGAGTAAAAGTAGTTACACTTCGCAAAAAACGTAGCAATTTAGCAACTACGCTAATTCAAACCTTAGGACTGACCCGAAGTACAGAGATCCACGTGGCCAGTGCTCAGCAACCGACACCTCGCCCGTACCGTCCACTCCTCTCCTCTCCCCCGGCACATCAAACTACAGACAACAATTAAACTGAATAAATTAACTTGGAGGGACTTCACCACTCTCCGCCGAAAACAGACCGTCAACTTGGAAGTTGACAAAGTGAGTTATGAAATTAATTAGCGTGTAGTCCGTTGGCGGCAGTGGAACCGGCCGGGGCAAGACGGGGCAGGACGTGGCAGGACGGGGCGGGGGCAACAAGTTATTAATATCCAGTTGGGACACTAATTAAGGCGACTCGAATTGGGAGTTACACAACTCGGAGGCCTCCAGTTGTGTTACCCAAATTTGGCGATCTTGAAGAAAACCAAAAATACGGTTTTAAATAGTCCCTTATATCAGTAACAAATACCGGTGTCCGAAGATATATTTCCCAAAACAAGATGTGATCCGGACAACACAGTTCCGTTTCCAGACCCGTTTATCAGGTAAAGACCATACCTACCAACTGACTCAAATAAGACTAAAGGTGACCATGTTTTTTTTAAGCCTGACTTGAACAGTATCAGGGCTTTTAAGCCTTCGCTAACAGTACAGATATAAATACAGATATTTATTCGTTAAAATCAATATTATACATGTGATTTTTCTTGAATAAACTTAATTATTTTATTAACTTTTAACAGTCATTAATTCCATTAAAATTTCAATGCAAACATGTTATCATATAAAGTAATACATTTAAAATAAACAATTTAAACGGATTCATCATCATCATCTCAGCCATAGGACGTCCACTGCTGAACATAGGCTCTCCGCTCCCCTTTGGACTTCCATATATACCGGTTGGAAGCGACCTGCATCCAGCGCCTTCCGGCGACCTTTATAAGGTCATCTGTCCATCTTGTAGGTGGACGTCCTACGCTGCGCTTGCTGGTCCGAGGTCTCCACTCGAGCACTTTTCGGCCCCATCGGCCATCTGCTCTGCGTGCTATGTGGCCTGCCCATTGCCACTTCAACTTGCTAATCCGGTGAGCTATATCGGTCACTTTAGTTCGTCTACGGATTTCCTCATTTCTGATTCGATCACGTAGAGACACCCCGAGCATAGCCCTCTCCATTGCTCGTTGAGCGACTTTGAGCTTTGAGATGAGGCCGATAGTGAAAGACCACGTTTCGGTGCCGTAAGTCATCACTGGTAACACACATTGGTTGAAGACTTTCGTCTTGAGGCACTGAGGTAAACGGATTATATCGCGTATATTAATTATTTGAGCCGCCCTGACGTTTCGGTACCTTTACAGATACTGTTTTCAAAGGTTGACTAAGAAAAACACAATTTTTCTCTGTCAAAGTTACATTTGTGCAAACTACCCATTTTATAAATATTAATTTAAAATAAAGGTGTTCATACATGCCAGATGGGCCTAAGTGTATAGACAGTTACACATGTGCCAGAAGGGCATTTAGTATTTTATTTAAAATATCTACCAGCGGTTCACTATAAGGCTTACTGAGGAGAAAGACATTATAATAGTAACAAGCTTTGCTTAGTTTGGGACTAGGTCGATATTGTGAATGAGTGTCCCTTGATATTTATTTATAAATAAATAAAGCTTGCCTATATTTTAACCTTTGGAGGGCTTTTTTTAATGGCCACTTACCACGGCCGACTAGATTGTGTTGTAATAGAGTTGGTCACGACGTGCATCTATTTTTTTTTATTTATCTCAATACATTGCTTACATTTGGTAGGTACATTTATCTTACTTTCGCCAAACATACGTTTATTGGCGATTGCTGCACTCACTATTATAACTACGTATATCTATTTAATTATAAGAAAATAACAATTTGTAGTAGCATAGGAAAAGCTTAAATAAAACCTTAAAGTAAAAATTAAAAACTAAGACTAAAAAATAAACTATAGATTAAAAAATTGGCCTAAATCGCCGTCTACTCTATTGGCAGCGTGCCCAGAAGGCTGGCAGCATTGCCGCGTTGAATATGGCAATGCTGATCCTCTTGGTCACGCGTCAACGAGTAATTAGATCTTTTCCCCGAAATCGTTAATTCCGGATAGCAAACTTTCCATTCGCATTTTTCCCCACTCGAACTTCTACCCGCCAATTTTTTTTCTCATTTGCTCGCTTCCTCATTCTCAAATATGGCCAAACGACATTTATCACAATATTTTTAATTCTTAAACGATATTTTTTCTATAGCATAAGTTTCCCAATCGCTTCTTTTTGCAATAGTTTTGTTTCTTTCGCGATATTTTTCCTAAACTCGGTCGGTGCCAAACCTCACGTAAACTATAATATATAAATATAATAATTGAGTGGTTTGGGACCGACTTCAGAGGGTGAGTCAAATGTAATCTGTACTTGAACGGGTTTTTTTGGCTTTTTAGGGTTCCGTAGCCAAATGGCAAAAAACGGAACCCTTATAGATTCGTCATGTCTGTCTGTCCGTCTGTCCGTCTGTCCGTCTGTCCGTCCGTATGTCACAGCCATTTTTTCCCGAAACTATAAGAGCTATAGTTACTGTTGAAACTTGGTAGGTGTATGTATTCTGTGAACCGCATTAAGATTTTGATGCAAAAATAAAAAAATAATAATAAATATTGGGGGCTCCCATACTTAGAACTGAAACTCAAAATTTTTTTTTCATCAAACACATACGTGTGGGGTATCTATGGATAGGTCTTCAAAAATGATATCGAGGTTTCTAAAATATTTTTTTTCTAAACCGTATAGTTTGCGTGACAGACGCTTCCAAAGTGGAAAAAAGTTAGTCCCCCCCCTCTAACTTCTAAAATAAGAAAATGAAAAATCTAAAAAAACCATATGATGTACATTACTATAAAAACTACCAACGAAAATTGTTTTGAACGAGATCTAGTAAGTAGTTTTTTTAATACCTAACTTTGCACCTAATTTATATCGGGCGCTATACATACCAGGTGCAAACTTAACTTAACCACTTAGGGATGGAAAGTGTTTGTACGGAACCCTCGGTGCGCGAGTCCGACTCGCACTTGGCCGGTTTTTTTTTGTTTTATTGAAGTCGGTTCTTTTTTTTGTAATTTTTTTTATTTTTATTTTTATTGATTCATATACAATACTTATGGCGGGGTGATCGGGGAGATCTTGACGGCATGCAACTCGTTTGAATTATCTCCTAACTCCTAACCGTTAAGGAGTTGTACCTTCCATCATCAGCTCAGCATTAGAAGATGATGCCTACCAACAGGCGTCACTGAAAATCAGCGTCATGAAGTGGGTATTTCTTACATCATGACATTAAGCTGAGTGACGACCTTTTTAGCATTAATTTAATCTACATAGGTATAAGTATACGCGTTAATCATGTTTATGTCTATATTATGCTAAATAAACTTATTTCTTTCTTCTTTCTTTCATATGCAAATACTTAAATAGTTTTAGAAAATATATGAAAAATATTCTAAGTGCCTATAAAATTTCAGGAATTCCTTCAATTCCTCATGGATCTCGTCATCTCAGATCTTCACCAAAATTTTATGGGACCAACCTTGAGATGAGATGTCCATTCATGAACCTAAAAATAATTTTCCAAATCGACTCATAAATGACGGAGTTCTGAGGTAACAAACATTAAAAATAAAAAAAAAAAAGAAAAAATACAACTGAATTGAGAACCCCCTCCTTTTTAAAAATTTGTTAAAAAAATCTCATGGAATCTTTGAGTTTAGGAAAAATATCGCGTAAGAGACAAAACTATTGCAAAAAGAAGCGATTGGGAAACTTTTGCTTTAGAAAAAATATCGTTTAAGAATTAGAAATATTGTGATAAATGTCGTTTGGCCATATTAGAGAATGAGGAAGCGAGCAAATGAGAAAAAAAAGTGGCGGGTAGTAGTTCGAGTGGGGAAAAATGCGAATGGAAAGTTTGCTATCCGGAATTAACGATTTCGGGGAAAAGATCTAATTACTCGCGTCAACTCGACTAACATTGACGGTTGATTTGTGTGAGGTTGTCTGATATTTATTTATTTATTTATTTATTTATTTAACATGCACTCTTTATAGACCCTGTGGGCGCTTTCACCCCAGGGCCCAAGAGTCTCAACCCCAAACTTTTTTTTTTTATTCGAAATAGCCTGCATTTAACCACGATTGCATCTAATGTTAAGTGACAATAAGGCCTAAGATGGAGCATGCATGGCTAGAAGATGCCTATTCACTCTCGACTTGAAGAACCCAAACGGCTCAAATATATATGCAACCGCTATTTATGTTTGCATATTTGCGCCTCTTGAGGAGTTCGGCCGAATTAGCAGCCGAGCCAGCCCTTACTACGTACTTATATCTAAAAATGTACCTAACTAATATATAATAATATTAGAGCATTCTCTCTAAAGTGGGCGCAGGCGCAGCCGCCGCGACGAGGCTGGCGCGAGGAGCCCAATTCCTCGGTAATGAGATCCCGCCGGCTGCTGGCGCGCGACGCCGCATTAGCCCTCAATTGGCACTCAATTGGAGCACTCGCTCCGACAAATTGCATCAACATGTCGCCGAAACGCGAGTGAAGAATGAGATCTAACAAATATTTTGGTATTTCTCTACCGACGCCGACGGCAACTACAGGATTAATTGCTGAACAGAACGAGGGGGTTCCAATACCATTCTGTGGATGATTGCTGACCACATCTGTTGTTGTCCTATAAAGGAACATCTGGTAGACATCGCCAAATCCAATTTAATTTTTAAGTTTCAACATAGTTTGTAAGTTTTTTACTAATAAAATGACAGACTTTGTTAGTAAAAAAACTTAAGAATCTTTGGTTCCAAAGAAATTAAATAAATAAATATAACTACATTATATTTCGCTGTCACGGTACATTTGATCACTTTTTAAGTGATTGAGTGAAGAAACGAGACATCGACCCGGCTCCCGCGTGATCCGTCTTCTAGTGTCGGGCGCGAGCCGCGGCAAGTCAATGTAGTCGCAACTATTCCTTATCCGAAAGTACCTAGCAAGTTTAGTTCCAAACTGTTCTTTGTATAGATTCTGTTTTTAATGTGGAAATAC
Source organism: Apotomis betuletana (assembly GCA_932273695.1). NCBI lineage: Eukaryota > Metazoa > Arthropoda > Insecta > Lepidoptera > Tortricidae > Apotomis > Apotomis betuletana. The sequence continues at coordinate 796,942 of OW026309.1, forward strand.
CACATTTTATATTTCTAAATATTGACACAAAGGTAAATTGTGAAAGAAAAATGTAATGTGATCCACTGCAACTCGAACTGAGGACTCGAACCTGCGACCCTACGTTTCCGGCGTAGTATACGCTACTGGAGCACCGAGTGCGCTGCACTTGCTGTAAAGCAATTGGGACTTGCAATCCTAGGGTATGGCTAGTGCGCATAAGCATTTTAAACGAATATGAGAGGGCTCTCCAGTAGCGTAGAATAAAATTATGGAATGGAAGATTTGGTGTGATTGACGTAACGATGTGATAGCTCAGTTGGGAGAGCACTACGCCGGAAACGTCGCAGATCCGAGTCCTGCTTACATATTGCAGTGGATCACATTACATTTTTCTTTCCATAATTTACCTTTGTGTCAATATTTATAAGTATTATTATACATAGAAATACTTGTAACTTGAAATCTCTGTATCTTACGGAATGTATCCCGCTCCCCCGGCTCGTCTTCGGTGTGTGCCGTTCACACTCAGGACTATACACTCGGGGTGCTCTCATCGTGTCTATTGTATGAAGTCTATATAACAGGATCCGCGTATAGTTATACAGCTAATGGCGAAGGCAGCGAACCGTGGCGCCTCACCGATATTTTCCTTGTTGCGGAAGACATGCTCCTACCTGCTCGTGTATTTTAGTAATAAGGAATGAAATTGATAGCCGTTAAAAATAATGTGTACCTATCTTACATCAAACTGACATATGAAACGTGTGAAATCACTCACGGTTTCAATCTACAAGCGATAACAATTACCGCAAAAAGCTTTTACTTAGTGAGGATTATTTTCTCCGCGATGCCTCGTCTCTGTCGTCACAGCGGCATTCACATACTCGTAATAATATGTTCTCGCTAAATTGACTCCCACTTTCAGGATTTCAAATACGTTTAATAGATTTAGGAATGTTGACACCGGTTGTTCGACGCGTTTAATAACTCCGAATCTGAAGAGCGGAGCCCGGGGAGCCCGCGGAGCCCCGGGCTGCATATCAAGTTCCACTACTTGAAACAAATTGAAGATCGCGTTGCTCGCCGCACAAACAACAGTATTTGCGCGCTTAATTAACGCCGTTAAAAGGACTAATCAAAATTAGGGCGCGTTCAAAGAAAATAAATTATTTTATTAAGTAGAGGGGTGGAGGAAAACAGAATTCAAAAGTAAAATAATTGCCGATGTTCTGCGCGTGGCTTTCTTGTAGAGCCGTGGGTTCGATCGAGTCACTGCCGTATCCCGTCATTACCCGGCGACCACCAGTTACAATCTTAGCGGCGTGTAATAGGTAGGTCGTGTGAATCCGGAATAATCCACCTGTCAATGCTTGGTCGGTTCACGATACTCCTACGGCCGCCGCACTAAAATGTATAAGGGTGGGTATGTACGATATAGACACGGATTTCGGAATACAATACAGGGATGCGTGCATCACAGGCTTTTACGCCACAGCCTTCCTTGGAATTTAGTTTATTGTACGCATACACTTTTATTTAGATGCTCTTGTATAATACGAGTAGAGGTATCGCAGAGTTTTCTGCAAAATAGGAAAATTTAATAAAGTACACATTATATCTATCTGGATGTTATCTTTATATGTATTTTAACTATATATTATTTATATCGTCGTCTAGTGCCCATAGTACAAGCTTGCTTAGTTTGGGACTTGGTCGATTATTGGGCTCACACTTCTTACCTATAGCAGGAAATCTAGTAGAACCCCGGTCTAATTAGAGTAATTAGCTAGTACATATTATAGTAGTCTGTGTACCTATGTTTGTAATAGAGAATTATAATGTTGAGTGCCACAAAGCGTCGCTATAAACCTACGCCCGGGGCGCGCATAATCGCATATCGACGGTTATCGGCGTGTTTTACTGCCGGCATTTATTGACTATTGTCACAATTGCTGCCATTACAACTGCAGGTATCGTATCAGCGTTAGGCTTGGGAAGCAATAGAATCTAAAACGAATTATTAACAGTGGCCAATAAAGTTTTACGTGTTTACCTATTTATTGACTGTAAAACAATCCACATAAATACAATACGAATGTTAAAGACATTAAAAAACCGGCCAAGAGCATGTCGGGCCACGCTCAGTGGAAGGTTCCGTAGTTGCCCATCCTTCACAATAGACGAAAATTACGAGAAACATTTCTATTAGGTACGAGAAAGATTTCAAGCTCTATAGAAAGGTCGTAAACGCCAGAGTAACAGTAATTACTTATTACCTTCTGGAAGTTATCGATTATACGCACCAGGTTGAGCGAAATGTCTTAATACAGTATGGCACTTAACCAATATGTATAACGTTCGAAGTGTAAGCACATCGCGCGGCATTAGTTTACGTAATTTTAAAGAAAATTATGAATTTTTGCGATAACTCAAAAACGGCTGGACCGATTTTATTCAATATAGTTTTCATTGAAAGTTCTTATAAGGCCTCATTTTCATGAATTTTCCCATAATTTTTTGACCCGTGGTTGAAAAGTTAGAGGGGGGACCACTATTTTTATTATTTTCGGAGCAAATATTTACAAAACTGCTGACTTTATCAAAAAAATAATGTTCTGAGACCCCTATTATTTTTAAAAGACCTATTCAACGACACCCCACACACTAGTATTGGAACGAAAGTCTCCTAGTCGACTACGGAACCCTAAAAAGCAACTATCAAAGGCATTTCAAGGGCAAATTAGTAGCACATGATAAAGTCAAATTTGCTTCCTAACCTCGCGCGTGAGTGACCGGCTACCGCCTAATTTTTTTTTCCGCCCGCCTCCGTAATAGATGGCTGAAACTGTAGCTTAATTCAAACCCGAGCTTATTCTTTTCCGTTTCTTTAATATTTTGGGAATTCAAATTGCAGCCGTCCGTCAGACGCACATTTTGACATATTATAGCCCATCCGCGAACGTCTCACATCTACGAAACTACAGGCAAATAATGTCACAATTTCATAAGTCGGGGCACTAATATACTCGAAAGAATACTAAAGGAGGTTACATTCCTTAATAGTGGTTTCCGTAATTATTGGTTAACGTTCTTTCTCTTCGACGAATAGTCAGGTCACGGAGCTTTTCTTATCAGCAGTGGTGGCTGATAAATTCTAGATACACTTTATTTACACAATGTTGTGGACCTATTATGGACATTGTCCAGAATATAGTAATGAGAGAGATAGCGTGAGGCACATAATGAATTATGCTCGTGCTGTAGTGAGCGCTTGTCCTACTCGCATATTGCTCATGTTAACGACGCCCAAAATTTTTAACATAAAGGGAAAATAGGAAGCAATCGACCGCGCACGAATAATTGGAGCGTTGTTTACTGCAACCCATTACGGCGAGTGCTGGCTCGGGTGTCGCGGCAAATAGCCGCCGCCGTGTCGCGCGACCCGGCCCTCTGTGACGTTCGACAGCACAACTCATGGCGGCACATCGATTAGAAAAAAGTGCGGGTGGGGCTCGCGCATTAAGGGTTCCGCACCACAACAACATAGCAGTTATGTCTAATTAATATAAGTAAGTATAGATAATTTATTTCACCTTTATATGTATTTAGGTACAAAAGTATTCTCTTGTTAAATTTATAGTTATATTTTTTGTGTGTTAATCGGAACCTTGTACAACCAATAGATTAGAAATTATTTCATTGCATTGTGTGGAATTTTCTACCAATTTTTGCCTAATTTTTGTATACAATATTTTTCAACTACTCGCCGACTAAGCCCAACGCGGAAGAATTTATAATAGAACCAGATCAAAACGCGAGCATAGCGAGTTTGAATATTTCCGGAGGCGGTGGGTCTGTAACATAACAGGATGAAAATGGTTGACTGGTAGAGAATGCCCTATGGCATTAAGTCCGCCTTTTGTACGATAAGTTTTTTTCTTTTGTGCAATAAAGATTAAAATAAATAAATAAAACGCGAGCGTAGCGAGCGCAAAATTTGTAAATCGCCTTTTTTTTCAAATCGGTTACGAATGTGATCCGCGTCACCTTAGGCGTAAATTAATCACCCACCTACTTACTAAGTACGTACATCGGGGTAGGTATCAGTTTATAATGGATGTTGAAAATAACAATAGTACCTATCTATACTTAGGCAAATTATAAACTTGTATATACGCAAGGAGGGACATTTATTGTTAAAATAACCATTACATATTTATTTTTATTGTTGAAATTACTAAAAAATCTATACACTAATAATTTTTCATTTGTAAGAATAATATTGTAGATCTTCACATTGAGCCCTTTCGTTTGATACTTATATCGCAAGCTACAATTATCAAAATTAGATTGTTTTAGTTTTCTAAATCACCCCCAAAAGTGACCCTTATACTTAATTTTTATTTGTTTACTTTAGACGTCCCTGTTTGCGACACAGATCTACAAAATATATACCTCCAGTAGATTCCGAGCAAATTGGCTGTGAAAGTCGGAAAAACCGACCAGCAAGTAATCCTATAAGGGTTCTGTTTTTTCATTCGGAGGTACGGAACCCTAAAAAGCAGATGTGTCAGTCCCGCAGCAATTATCCACGAGCGCCGTCTGTCAGCCGTCGCACGTGACGTGGACGACAGAGCGCCGCACTGGGTGGTCGACGACAGCTGAGATTGATTGACGAGGCGTTACCAATGAACCGTCCAAACATTTCATTTAGTCGTATCGAAAACAAAATACTTACGTCATATTTACAATGAGCCCGGGATCAATACGTGTAGAGTGAAGCTCGTGTCAAGGCAAATACGGTAATACCCGGATAGGGACGACACTCGAGCCGTCCCGAGCGAGGCGCGTGTGAACTGTGAACCGAATGTGTCGGTGCGATGAAACACGCGAGTCGTGTTGTGACACATCACACCGCACACGACACATCACCGCGCGCGCGCGGCCGCCGGCGCTACACGTGTGCAAGCAGATTATATCCACCGTTCTATGAATGTGAATAAGCCTCGACCAAGCGCCATTCCGACAATCAGATTAGCATCAGATTTATTTATGACGGCATCCATTATTTTTATTGATTGATTGCAACCGTTCCTCGGCGCAGTACGGGAGACGGTGGAAAGTAACTAAATATTTACGAAGTACCGAAGCGAGATCCTATAAGAAAAACCTTAGGCCTTTTATTGTAAATCATTGGCGCAAAGAAAACACATTTGGGCTCATCTACTATTTGCATGCCAGAATTTTCCTAAAATAATACAGAAAAGTAAAACTTAATACTTAAAATAGTTTGGCTGCAAAATATGTGCAATAATGCACACATTTTACGTTTTATTAAGTAAACTTTGTTTCTAACTTTTTAAGAGACCTGCCACTTCTGGGTCTCATGGGCTGGAGGGAAATTTAAATGATACAAAATAGGCGAATAATGCGTCATAAGTATTCTACGTAATTAATTTATTGCGCTGAATCGAATGAGACCATCCATTTTTATAGTATCAATATTTTGCGAGAAATGACAGAAAACATAAGTGAAAGTGTACCTATAAAATAATAAATAAAGATGTAAATAATAATAAAATGCAAATTACAAGAAAATATGACGGTATATCAAACAAAAATATCCGATAAGAAATGCAACGAGTTACGGGGAAGTCATAGTAATTCTATAACGTACGTAAAACGTTCTACGACTGAAAAGAAGAATTGGATGGCAAAGGTAATACAGGTATATAATTGCTATGGAAATAAATGATACAATTGAAATATTACGTTTCCGCAAATCGTAACCGCAGTAACGCGGCGAGAGCTCGCCATATTATAATATGACGGCGCTCGACACAAATCTAGGTGCTGTTTTGACAGCGTTCAATCCGAACCGAAGTGTTCAGATCCGCGGAGTTGGCGGCGCGGCGTCTAAACAAGTCGACTCTGACGGGTGGCGCTACTCGTACAGAAATAACCGGCATTTTCGTTTGCGTCAGGAAACGGGTGCCACAGTTGCAGAAATATGCCCCGTTTCCGTTACACGAAACTTCGAGATCACGGCTTAACTAATAGATTGGCAATATTGTTTGCAAGAAATTGGGTTATTGTTTACCCTCCGTAGAAGAATTGAGGACACATCTCGATGCGGTCGCCGAAGTGCGCGTTCATGAAAGGCCGAAATAATATTTGGTCAAGTGATATCGGCTCTCTCAAGATAACTATTATTTATCATTCACATTTCTATTACAAAAATAATGACACAAGGAATTCAAATAATTGTACAAAGGTTTCGCTGCGGAAAGTTCGAGGTGCCAGGTCGGAACTGTAGTCCATACTGCCGCCGTGAGGGCGTAAATACGGCTATTAGTGAGGACGTCTCGGAAGGCAGTTAGCGCTAATGCCCATCGGGCGATGGACGGTTCATCGCGCGATAGTTAAATGTTACATAAAAAATATTTTCCTGCCTACTGCCGCAGTCATAAACATAGACAATAGTAAGTACAAGTTATAGAGTCACAGACGCTGAATCATTAATCTATTAAACAAGAAATGTAACCATCATAAGCCTGGACCAATAAGAGGCGACGACACAAATGATATTTTATATCCCGGCTCCGCTTTGTTTTTGTGATTGGTTGATAAGGTAGGTCTTCGCTATGTACCATTTTAGAGGACACGACCAGCGAGGCCCGCGCCCGCGCCTGCGCCCCACGCCCAAAAGTCAAGACAGACATTATGTTATGTGCGTCCTGACTTTTTTATAAGAAAAATAACAAAGTTATATGGATGTAATAAATTTCTAATAGCATAATGCCCCGCGCTCACGTAGTCTCTTTGAACTCAACCTCTACATATTTACGGCGTCGCGGAGACGGCAGCTTTGATATCTATGTTTACTGCAAATCAGCGTCGCTATACATTTTATATCGCGAATAAAAATACTTTCATAAAAATTACATGTATATATAAAGTAAATATTTTAATTAAGGCTGAAAAATGAAAAGTTATTAACAAAGCGATGAAGTCATGTCTATTAATTCAGTGAATAAAGGATTTTGACCTTACAAACGGTCCGGTAGTTTTGAATTTTTGATATGTTGTCTAGGATGGTTAGTCAGTGTTTAAAATGCTAAATGCACAATTCCCCTCGGCGCCCGCCGCCATATTGAAAAAACCGAAAAAATTCTCTACAAAATTGCCCAAGCACTGTTCTAGCTAAAATGCTCCTAAACGAAGATATAATCCAGAAGTTTGTTTTTGAGTTGAAAATTGCAATTTCTTAAGTTTTTTTAAATGTGCATATCTCCGTAACTATCTGTCCTAGAAACAAAATATAAAATGGAAAATGTAGTAAATTTAACTCTCTATAACATTGTCGAAGCTTTCTTCTAGCTAAAATGCTTCTAAAGGAAGATATGAGCAAAAATATGAAGAAAGTGCCGGTTTTTTCAATATGGGGGCGGGCGCGGAGGGGGGGGGGAATTGTGCATTTTGCATTTTAAACACTGACTAACCATCCTAGACAACATATCAAAAATTCAAAACTACCGGACCGTTTGTAAGGTCACACATAGTACTTTAGTCTCTATTCACCGTATTATATCTTCTATTAAATTTTTTGTTGCTATTTTAATATGTTGTAAAGACCCAACATTTAATATATTATATGCAACCTTATATTGTTATAAAAAAAGTTTTATTATTAAAGAACAAAACAATATTTAGCAACGGATGTAATCCCAAACTAATTTATAAAATGTTCAGTATCTTCGGGACCTTGCCGCGGGATCAAAGTTGGTAACATTTCATGTAGTTATTTAACAATTTATGTATTTATTAAACAGGTTTATCGCGATATTCGATATTTCGAAGTAGTTTCATACGCCGTCTCAGACGTAGGTAAATAAGAAATACAGCGAGAGACCCGTTATAGTGTTATATGTGTGTTTACTAAGAGGTCCCGTTGTTCGGGTTTCCATAGATACTTCATTTGTAGGTATCTTTATAATTGTGGCAATAACCTGTCGATACCTCTACTTACGGAGACGCGAACAATGGGACCTCTTAGTTAACACTGTCACATTATCTGTAATTGTGTGTACTAAACGCGAGAGTAACGTAGCAAGTGTTATAATTTATGTATTTTATTTCTCTATACTTATTTACTTGTCATTTCTTCTTATAATATGGTTTTTAATTTGCTATTGAAATGTACCAACACTATTCTCCCAATCACAGTCAGAGCACTCCCGAAGAGTGCGGGCGCGCGGGCCGGGGCTCCAGCCGCTCCAGCTGTTTGCGGGTGGACTGCGACGCAAATTGGAATTCCAATACCCTACCTGCATTATTAAGAGAACAGTCACTCGAGACATTTACCTTTACATAGCCATGTTAAATTTAATCTTGCTCTTATTTCAATTGTCATCTGTGTAACGTAGAGATGGGCGCTCATGGGTAAATACCTGATAAATAGCGGGTAAATACCCAATCTACTGCTACTACTGCCCGGTAGTGTAGCGTATGAGCGCCCATCTCTATGTGTAAGTCAGTAAATTGGTAGTAATCGGCAGTGACAGAACTTTCTGACCGTTTTTATATTCTAATGTGGTTTCTGAAAATACATAAAATGGAAATGGGCAGACTTATCATGGTTCGGTTAATGCTGTGATAGATGTATAATGAAGTATCTCTCGCTTTTCCACCCTAGAGTGACGGTTGCTTTATCGTTTGTCCGTAGCACGGTAACTGCGACCACACGGGTCCACCCAGCGTCGCGGAGGGCTGAAGGCGCGGGCACTTGTTGCTCTCAATCGGCTAAACAGCCGCGTCTGTGCCGAGCCCCCAGCGGCCGGCCGCGCGCCGCCGCGCCCGGGAACCACTTTATTAATTTGATCGCGAGCCGGGATCAAAAGGAAGAAAGGTCTTATCGAGAGTTATTCATAGCAGCTGTTATTGAGAAGCTCCTTTATTACTTAAGTGGCTGAACAAAATATTGACCGTTTATTATGTTCGTAGCGCTCAAATTAATTGTAGGTATTACACTTGGGAATTGCTTGTTTAGTTGTTGCTTATCTGTCAGTTTGGGTAGTTTTATTCTTCATATTACATTGAATTGGTTTTAAAGATTAGCGTAGATTGTTAGTAGTCATTGTGTCGCTGCATGATTTGTCGTCGAGCTGCCGACGCCAGCGCGGCCCTGACGAGTTGCTTCGACAATGCGACAACGCCAACAATGCCCTTATTAATATGAATGCGCCGAGCGAGCACCGACGACGGCAAATATATTTCTTAAGATTTTAAATCGCGAACATACATTCAGATGTTGAATTTATAAAGAAATAACGACTTCTAAATGGGATTAGAGTATCGAGACTTTATCTCTTATAAGAAGAACATGACAAACTTAGAATGATTATTTTGTTTCCTAGGTAGATAAATGTTAATAAATGCAAACTAGAGATCCAAGAACTAAAGAGGTCATGTGTATAGTGAATCGAACGAATCATTGTGTAAACATCTAATTACTAAAATGTATGTGATCAGCTATTTGGTAGGAATACATTTGTCTCCTTTATACTATTCTACTTAGCGAATCCCTCTTACCACGCATTTTGTTATAAATTTGTAGGATCAAACAGATAAAAGAATGATAATACGATTTATTTAAATAAACGAATGAATTCACAATTGTTTCTAAGCTGTCATCAAGCACGCACAGGATCACTTTGTAATTGGCATTGGCATGTAAGGCCTGTCTGGTTTGATAAATTACAACAGCTATTGAAATAAAGCAAAGATATTATGTTCAAATATTAATTTATAACTTTTATACGCGTTGATAAAATAATTATTGAGTACAGTAGAATGCATCTACTTTCAAACTCAAATTCTAAGTACTTAGCAGGTAATTGCTTGAGTCAATTGTAATTAATGCCGATAGAGTGTACGCAATCAAAGAACCATATAACGATTATACATGTTAAAATAAAAAGTTGTTATAAATTTTTCACTGTATTCTGTTTCGATGAATAAGTTAAGAAGTGGGCAGCGGGCGGCGCCGCGATAATCTCGTTAATAATTTTTTAAAACCGCCGCTCGCCAGCTGCAGCCTTTGTAGATAATTATTTTGAAATTAACTGAAAAAGCTGTTCTTTTACCGATTTATTTTACCATCAGGCTTTTAGATAAAGGCTTTAGGACAACAGCTCATCCAGATTAAAGTCGCGGCCGCGGCTTAGGTAGTTACGTGACAACAATGGTCTGATGCGCTTAGAGCCGCGGTACCTATGCACACTGCTCGGCCACTTTTTGTTCGCTTCCCCTGTTTTAAAATAAAAGTTCGTGGCGCTTTAAAACCCCTGTGTCTCTGAGGGGCTTGGAATTCTGAGCGCGTCTGTGATTCACGGGCAGGTTATCAAAAGTCTTAAAAACTCGCGATTACTCTGAGATTACTCAAATAGAAGTTAAGTCTTCGTCATTTTATTGGGAAATGGGATTTGCTGGGCTCTGTCACTTGTTGGAATGATATTTGTGAGTTGTATTCACACCGCCTGCATTGATAGACAGATAGCAATATTCTATAGTAAACAAACACAAAACTATTTCCAATATACTGAGAGACAGATTTTAAATTAAGTTTGAATTTCTTGCTCATTACGATAAAGTAGGTATAGGACAAACAGAGACGTATTTGGTGCGGGATTGATGTACAATAAAGCCTGTATGCACACGATGCAAATGGGTGCCCTTCGCCTTCGTTTTGGTCTAAAATTTTATGTTCTAAAATTGTTTGGCGGAAAATATAGATTTTTTTGCATACATATTTTTTGTCCTAAAACATGTTTGACCTAAAATTGTTTAGTATGTTTTCTTTATGACTAAAAGGCTAAAAGTATAATATTGTTAGGTATAATTATTCGGCTTATTATTTTCGCGGCGACAGAAAAATTAAAGAGCAGCAAACTATTTGCAACTAAAATAATAACTTGTCAGCGATTAAATATTTTGGCAATCATTTATATTAAATGAGCTTTAAACTAAGGATATTTTAAAATTCAAATAATGGCAGCTACTTTAAGGTAGCAGAAATAATAAACAAGATTACTGAAATCATAGGTGAGGTACTATAAATAATGACTTGGCGACTAATATTAGCAGAAGGATAACAAACTTCATATTAGTGGCAACTACAGGTCTCCATCTAAAAAAGCATTTTGGGCTTTGATTTGCTGGCAGCTTAAATATTAAAATAGGTACCATATAAAAGTAATGGGGAGTTATTTTTTTAGTTTTCGAAACCATAATTTAATGAAAACGGCGATAAGCGTTTTTTAGGTAAAAATGTTTTGCCCATACAAAACACGCTTATTTTAGTCCGAATCTAGTTAAAACACGCTACGCTAAATAAGCATTGCATTATCATAAGACTTGCCTCAGAACCGAAGCTGTCAACCCCGATTCCACGTGGTCTTGTCTGCCCTACCCCTAGAGTGTATATAAAAAGCCGGAGGCGCGGAGGGAGAGCAGCCCTCGCCCGCCGTGACAAAGCTCGGGAGCCGTGCGGAGCGGAGCGGCTGAGGCTGGTCGCCGAAGGCGACCAACAAGCCGAAGCTGCGGAACGGAGTACGGGCGACCGTGCTTTGCCACGCAAGGGCGGAAGGGCTGCACTTCCCGCAGCGCCGGAGCTAAGGCAGAGTCTGACACAATACATATCCAAAAAAATATTGTCGGTTTTAGGAGTCCATATCTCGGTAATTATGAAGTTTAGAAAAAAGTTGTCCATACAAAACACGTTTATTTTAACGTATTCTATACGATAGAATCATAAAAAATAGGTGTCAATATGACATCACACCTGACGAAAAATTGACCAAAATCAGAGCCACTAAATAAAACTATAGACCAAAATTATTATTTATACATGAAATTTTCAACTTTGATTAAAGCTCTTAAATTGTCGCACAAAGTATTTTTTTTATGACCTTGATTTATTTTATATGTAATCTCCATTGAACAATTAGAGTAGGCCATTTTCAACTTTTTATCCGCTGTCATGTTTCCGCTTAATTAGTTAATTCAGTCGCCAAAACAATAACTCGATGCTAGTTTATATTGAAACAAAGCCGAAAATTGATTACTTAGCTGCTACGTTTTACTTTAATAGTCTCCGCAATTAGTCGCCAACTTATTATTTTTGCTATCCCCTTTAATTTTTTATAAATCCCTAAATCTGATTAATTTGTCGCCGCGTTAAATACATGCCTAATTATTCTTTAGCCTAGCATAAAACCTAAAAACCCATATGCTGAAGCTAGCAAGCGAAAGTATAAGCATAAGTCGCTCCCAGAAAAATAGTTTAGGTTAGGTTAGAACTGCGTCCTTAACAAAAATAAGGCGCTCCCAGAACAGTAGGTTAGGTTAGGTTAGAACTGCGTCCCTGACTAAAATAAGGCGCTCCCAGAACAGTAAGTAAGGTTAGGTTAGAACTGCGTCGCGGGGAAGCCAAGAGACACCAGGGAGGGGGCCTACGGGCCAAGACGGGCGAGGGAGACCGAGAAGGAGACCGGCGGAGCATGACTCGGGTGGGCACTTCGGTGTTTGTGATGGACTTCACCTCCGTCGGTGGAGGAGACCGAGAAGGAGACCGGCGGGGCATGACTCGGGTGGGCACTTCGGTGTTTGTGATGGACTTCACCTCCGCCGGTGGAGGAGACCGAGGAGGAGGCTGGCGGGGCATGACTCGGGTGGGCACTTCGGTGTTTGTGCTGAATTGCGCCCCCGTCGGCGTTGAGGGACCCACGGGGTAGGGGCTTCTGTCCTCCCGTGGCGGGCCGAGGGGTAGGGGCGTTTGTCCTCCCTTGGCGTGGGGAGTGTGTCGTGGGGTAGGGGCGTTTGTCCTCCCATGGCCGGCTGAGGGGTAGGGGCGTTTGTTCTCCCTCAGCAAGGAGGGTGGGACCGAAGCACCGTGTGTCGGTGGCAGTCCCCGCTTCCTGGGGGCTTGGGGAAGTGGTGAGGGTAAGGCACACTGCTATGCTACAGTGTGTCTTTCGGTGAGGGTTCGCCTTAGGGCGAAAGTGCCGGTGGTGTCGTGGTGACATGTTCGCGATCCCATGGCACCACCACTACGGCACAGGTTGGCAGCATCCCAGAGTTTTAGTGGGTAGGCTAGTCCTTCGCGGACTAGAGAGCCCCACATAACCAATGCGTAATGTCTGACTCTCCCCCCGAGGGTCTCATATTACGTAGTGGTATGCAATTCAATGCATTTCTCTGGGTCAAAAAAAAAAAAAAAAAGGTTAGAACTGCGTCCCTAACAAAAATAAGGCGCTCCCAGAACAGTAGGTTAGGTTAGGTTAGAACTGCGTCCCTGACTAAAATAAGGCGCTCCCAGAACAGTAGGTTAGGTTAGGTTAGAACTGCGTCCCTGACTAAAATAAGGCGCTCCCAGAACAGTAGGTTAGAACTGCGTCCCTAACAAAAATAAGGCGCTCCCAGAACAGTAGGTTAGGTTAGAACAGACTGCGTCCCTAACAAAAATAAGGCGCTCCCAGAACAGTAGGTTAGGTTAGGTTAGAACTGCGTTCCCGACAAACATAAGTCGCTCCCAGAGCAGTAGGTTAGGTTAGGTTAGAACTGCGTCCCTAACAAAAATAAGGCGCTCCCAGAACAGTAGGTTAGGTTAGAACTGCGTCCCCAACAAAATCTAAGTAATATTAATTTAATTAATGCGCCAGTTTGGATGCGATTATTAGTGAAACCAATATTCAGAATACCAATTTTATGCTTAAAATGCATTCGATCAAACAATGTTATTCCATCCAAATGTTAGACTAAACAATTTTCGGCCAAAAAAATATATGCAAAACAATTTCGGCCAAACAATTTTCGACGTAAAAAACAATCGACCAAAGATTATTGGGTCCATATTGGCTCACATAAAATCGATCCTCCGAATTTTTCTTCTACTACCGATTTGTAGTCAGAATCAACACTCTTCCGAATTTTTTACTTCATACTTTTGTCCGTCATAAATTTGTACTACTACTAACCGAGTTCATAACATACATTTTCAGAACATTGTAATTCATAATGTCGTCACTCAGATTATGTGTGTAGTCATAATTCTGATTTTCATATTTATTTTATTCAGAACTATAAATTACAATAAACTTGTCAATCATAACATTTAAATATCGATACAGTTTTTCTTCTAACGTTTTTATTCATAATGCTTGTTTTCATATTTCCTTCAATAATAACCATAAAAATTCATAAACATTGTAAATCATAACATTAAACAGAACTCTGGAGTCTACTCATATTAAAATTGTTGATGTCGAAACATTTTGATTACATTTGTATTGTGGCTATAATTCATCATTGAGGGTATCTATCGTTTTGCACTGACGCTACGTCTTAACTCGGCCGGCTGCAAGAGTAGGGGTTTTGTAAAACCACGCTTTGTACAGCCATATTTTCCGAGTCCATTATGACTCAAAAAGCATGCAAGCATTTTGACGCTCCGCTCGCTTCGCTCCGCTATACGTGGTCACAATACAAACCTAACCTAACCTATAGTTTTCGGTTTTGGACACATGTTCCATTTTGGCGCAGTTCTTCCTAACGGTATGTATTAGGATTACTTACTAAATACTGTGTCTTTTTGAATCAATCCTGGCTATGCATTTGCTTATTGAATTTTGATGTAATAGTAGATTATTTACGATTAAATATACAAGCAAGCATGCAAGCATTTTGACGCTCCGCTCGCTTCGCTCGCTCCGCTATACGTGGTCAAAATAGAAACCTAACCTAACCTACAGTTTTCGGTTTTGGACACATGTTCCATTTTGGCGCAGTTCCTCCTAACGGTATTAGCATACTCTTACTTACTAATTACATACTGTTTCTTTTTTAATCCATCCTGGCTATGCATTTGCTTTTTAAATTTTGATGTAATAGTAGATTATTTACGAGTATACATACAAGCAAGCATGCAAGCATTTTGACGCTCCGCTCGCTTCGCTCGCTCCGCTATACGTGGTCACAATACAAACCTAACCTAACCTACAGTTTTCGGTTTCGGACACATGTTCCATTCTGGCGCAGTTCTTCCTAACGGCATTAGTATACTCTTACTTACTAAATACTGTTTCTTTTTTATTGATTATTGATTTAAAATAGTTACCGAAGAATTGCATTTTTATTATTTATTATTTTATAATATGCCAGCAATGAACTTACCTACTCCGCGTATAGTCTATCCGGTATTTTAAGATCAAATTCTGTCAAACTGGCACAAGTGAAAAGCGACCTTAAATTTACACCTATACAGTTGTTTGTACCTTGTCCCAAAGTGACTTCATTTATCCTCACAGATCGGACAGGCTATACCTATACCTAAGCAAAAATAACCTACTTTATTACGATCAAAAATTAAGGGTAAAATTCGTTTAAAATTGATTTGTAGGTACATGAAATTATTCTTCTTTGTTTTAAACATCTATCGTTGTTTATGTTTTTTGTACGTTTTTTGTAACAACATTTAACAGATGGTCATTTAATTCGCCTATGGACGGCGGGGTCATCGGGATGCCGCGGTAGGTAATTTTATCTGCATTGACAGTGTCAAATAAGTCACATTATTTATAAAAAAAATAATAATGATGTCGGAGTTTATAAGTCAACACAAGTCAGTGTACAAACTATATGATAGTGAAGTTTATGAGTACAAATAAGTCTACTTATAAAATATTATGATAGTGAAGTTTATGAGTAGAAACCAGTCTGCTTAAAAAAATTATGACTGTGAAAAATAGGATCAAAAACAGTTATGATGAATAAATGTATGAAAACAAAAAGTAGTATTAGAGATATTTATGATAAATTACATTATGATTTTAAATGGTTCGGAGTTATGATCGGTAGTAAGAGTGACTAAGTATGAGTAGTGACTATTATGATGAAATTTTTTATGAGAAACATTTTCGGAGTTCCAATAATCGGGGTTGAAAAATTATGTGAACTTTGGCGCACCCAAGATTATTAGGCCAAAAAATATGTGCCGAAAAAAATATCGGCCAAAAAATTTTAGACAAACGCGAGTCTCAGACATGGGTTTACCCACTTCGTAGAACTCGAGTATAGCTAATCAGGAGAGCGAGCAGTCACTGTGGCGATAACGCCTATTTCTATAGCCTCCCGTAGGTACTTTCCGCAGATTTAAAAACTTTTCTCTCGCCATTACCTCATCACAATGAATGTAATGAGACGTACAGAGCGATTGCCCACGGTGTGTGATTGGCCGTCATCGCGACAGATAGGCTCTTCTGATGATGAATCGCGAACCGATTTGAAACATGTCGAGCGATAGCCGACTTCTACGAGGTGCGGATGGATACACGTTTCGTATGTATTTTAATACGTCATTATTATGATTATATACAGTATAAAAAGTATACATTTACACACACATCTAAATACTTACATATAGTTAATTATACATACAGGGGTACCTGCTATTAAATCATTACTAGGGCCTTACGACTTTATTCCTTTTCGGTAGAATCTTGTTTCGAAATACTCTTCTTTTGGTACAATATTTTAAGGGCACACAACAAGTTTTTCACTTGAATTATATCAAAGACCATCATTGTCTATTCCCGATTATGTAATGTCTAGCACGTTTGATCTCAGTCGAGTAGATAGCAATTTCAATTTAAATTCAATTTGTGAAATGCTCTTTCAGATACTATCATACTATCAGTCCTGGGACAGGTGAAATTTTATTAAAAGAAAAATTATTACACAGGGAATGTGTGTTTTTTAAATGTTTTCTGAACAAGATATTATGTAACGGCTTCCAAACTGCGTCCAACATTTGTATGTACAGCAAAGTGTATGTTTAAGTAGTCTGATGATAGTGATGATAATGCAATGAAATAATTAAATAATGAACTTTATTCTGTAAGTAGGCCACAAGGGCAGTTTTACACGTCTGAATCCACCAGGATTTCACAAGAGGAAACCACTACTACCAGCTATGATATTACCAGCAAACATAAAGTATATTCAGCGCGCCATCCCACCCAGCTGCGGCCGGTGAGCTAGCGGCCGACCACCGCCCGCTGCACGCTGCAGGCCGCGCCGCCGTCGCCACAGCGCGGACAATTTCACGCGCCGATAACATTATATACCTACCTACATTCGTTCAGAAACGAGTAATCAGTACTACACCGCCGGAGTATTGAGTTTTTAAAAATATTGGTATAGCGTAAAAATAATGAGGAAAACGCTTACTAAGACAATGTTAATATTATTTTTTTCCAATTGTTTGGTAAAAACATTCACTTCCCGAACGGACTCGCGAAGAGCGGCGGGGTTTCGTTTATGTACTCCTCGACTTTGATCGTTAGTATAAATTTCCTTTACATCGCTCCGTAAAATATTATTCAGGTAGGCATTGTTGATTCTAAAAGCTTTTAATTGGCTCTGTCTCCCAGTTTCAGCAATGAAAATAAAATTATGCAATAAAAGCAAAAGGTTTTGCGCAAGTTAATTAAGCCACATAAAAGTTTTAAGGCAGCAGGACCGCAGCCACGGGGGCAGGAGGGCTGGAGGGCTACGAGGCCATGAATTGATAGCAGATAAAGCGGAGTGCCGCCTGGCGTGATTGGCAATCTGCGGAGAGGTGAGAGGACCGGCGCGATGGCGGCGCCGCGTTTATGGCAGCCGCCGGCCGCCGCGCGCCGCCCGCCGGCCGACACACAACGTGTAACCAATATATGACAGTCAAACCGAGGTTTGGAAACGTCAACATAGTTACAATTAAGTACTGGTTATATTATAATATATTCAATAACTAAGCCATAATTCTTATGTGGCAACTCGATGAGAACAAGCAGCTATAAGATTGGTTTTGCAACTCCACATCTAGGTCTCGCTTTTACCAAAAATTTAATTAAGCCCATGCCTCACGATAACCAAGGGATCAAAGGATTCGTTAGTTAATCATTACATCGCAAGTAGGGGTATTCGCAAAAGTAATAAATATCAGATGGGGCCTTACAATCGGCCTCTACTGCTTATCGTGCGACATCCATCGCATCCTCAGCAGTCTTAGCACCTGTCACTTTCGCACGATAGGTACCAATTATTGAATACACTTATCGCGTGACAAAAGAGTTGCGTATCATAAATGTGTTAAAAGTTGTACATATATTATAGAGTTGTGCGGCGGCCGGCGCCCGCGGGCGGCGGAATGTGGCGTTTTACGACCGGAATTAATTAAACACCTAAATCGCACATAAACCGCGTGTCTCATAATATCTGAAACCCATCTACTGGCGGACTAACTATACCTCTTGTAAATCAATATCTACATCATCAGTTGGGAACAAGATTAATTAGCGTACGATTGTTACTTGATTTATTTAAATATGCAATGTTTTAAGCATATACATATATGGCCGTGGCCAAGATTCCACGAGCAGCAATCGTGGACGAGTGGCGGTTGATTAGTCTAAAGCCGGTAGAGTATGAATAAATGAAACTATGAGTCACTTACTTTTAGGGCTAGAGAAAAACGCATAACGTACCAACCTGCGAATTTGACTTTGTTTTGAAATAAAAAGATCGGAGCGCTTGATTCTTGTCAAACTTACTATTCCCAACTGTATTTTTTTTACATGGACGGTGTTTTAATCAAAATATCCTCCTATAGTTAAAAATTCGTGATCAAAGATATAAATCTCTTAGGTTAAGTAATCTATTATCTGCGGACGACGTGGGTGGATCTCTACATTGTTATTTCAATGGCAGCGATGGCGGATTACCAGTTCCCTCGAGACGAGCTCCGGTAACTTTATTGGATTCAAATTATATCAATCCCATTATAATCGAGTGACTGATAGTGTTACTATGTGTTACATTGTTATTATAATATTACTATAACGAACCTCTATATTATAATATAATACCGGTAGTCTAATAACCGATATAATTCATATTTTAACGCGTCCTCCGGTTGCTCCGTCGGAATAGCGCATTTAAGTTCGTTAGCAAGTATATATATAGCAAGATTAAAATAGCAGGTTTTGCATGTGTACACACATATTATTATATATGTATATGGGTGTAGATATTTATATTAATAGGTTAAGACATACATTACAGCATGTTTCATAATTATTATATTACCTGAATATTTGCTAAAGAACCTTGAATTTTATTATTTTAATTCGTATTTTCAATTTATCGTCTCTTTAGGGTCCCGTACTCAAAGGGTAAAGAAGAGAACGCTATTACTAGAACTTCGCTGTCCGTCCGTCCATCTGTCTGTCTGTGTGTCGGTCTGTCTGTCTGTTACCAGGCTGTATCTCATGAACTGTGATGACTAGACAGTTGAAATTTACACAGATGATGTATTTCTGTTGCTGCTATAACAACAAATACTAAAACAGAATTAAATAAATATTTACGTGAATACAACAAACATGAGTGTTTGCGTTAACTTTGCATCTCATTTGTATGCATATCAGGTGCAAACTTAACTTAACCCGGCTAGATAAGATGGGAAGTGTTTGTACGAAACCCTCGGTGCGCGAGTCGGACTCGCTCTTGGCCTGTTTTTATTTTACTTCTTCGTATTATTGAATGTGTCAATTGACAATATATTGTTTTTATACCTAAGTCTTGGTGCCTGTTTAACTTGTCTATCGCATTTGGGCTGCATGTAATGATAGATTGAAATCATCGAGTATAGAAATAGAATAAACATGTGGACAAATTACTGTAGTAATATATGCATGTATGTTTTTTCATAACATTACGATTTTTATTTAACCGTTATTGTCATTTACCTACTAAGTATGCGAGTGTTCTCTTGCCTTTTGTGTGTAATGCTTGATTGCTTGTCCTGTTTTTGTGTACTAGGCGCTCGTAGGCGAGGCGGCGGAATTCTAAACAAAATTTGTAATAATAAGCTCAAAAATGGAAACGGTCCGACACAGAACATTTCTTTGCCATTCAGTTCCTTAAGTTTCGTAAAGGTTGGCTAAATTTTGGAGGAAGCAGACGGGAACGAAACCTCGTTTTGTATAGAAAAAAAGCAGTGGGATTTCCTCTTAACATACATCGAGTTTAATTTGCACTGACGCGAATTCACTCTCAATGTCATCTCCATTGTTGTGTAGTTGAATCCGCAGCCGCGACATTGTACATGTACAATGTACAGGTCGGCGGGTGCGCGCGCGCCGCGCCTGCCTCGCCCGCCTTGACACCGCGCACTGCGCCGCACTATGCACCTTATTTAGAGATTAGCGGCGCCCGCGACTATTTCCCGTGATTTACGCGAAACTAATCAAACCACTATGCTTTGTTGTGTTGTCGTAGATTGTTACAAACACTTTGTTTACTTTACTACAGTTATAAATTCACGTGCACACCATATTATCATCCGATATTTTTTTAGGGATATTATTAATGGCACAGCAAACAAATAATCGCCTATCAATTTATTTTCATCAATTATATACTTTTTACATCAAATTAATTATTGCACAGCAAATAAAATAAATGTCAAGGAACAATTGTAGGTACTGCAGATAATTATAAAATACACATCAGTACGACATTACTTTTCATCTTTATAAAGAACCCAGTAGGTTAGGTTAGGTTTGTTTCATAATTATTCTGAAAAATAAACAGTTTTTGAAAAAAATGGCTTTCAGACAAATGAAAATTTGGCGAAACGTTACAGATGGGAAACAAAAAATAGTGTTTCAGATAGGTAACCATCTAATCCTGATCACCTTTCAGAGCAGATCCGACTCGGCCGGGTTAGGTTAGGTTAGTTTTTTTTATATCCTTAAAAAACGCTCCATAATGTGCGGTAGTCATTATTAGCTATGCATTACTTAAATATGCTTTACTTTTAAATAAATAGATGCACGCCACAAATATAAATTGTAGTATATTTAGTAACATTTTGAGTGCAATATTTGCTGTGCAATCAGTAATTTTGATACAAATTTTGTTTATTTTTGCATAGAAAAAGGTTTTATTTTGATTTGCGTTTAAATACTACCCATTTTTTTAGGCGATGTACGGACGGACACGAAAATTAACAATTTATTCACTTACATTTGTCTAGGCTTTCTGCCTTTTCGGTGATATATTTTTATCAGTCCGGATCGGGACTGTATGTTCCAGAGCTACACGATAATTAACTCGTCATCCTGCCCAGAATGATAGACTGAACTGACGTCAGTATTAACGTAGTGTAACCGATGTTTTACTAATCATCCGTTACTCTCGTACTCTCGTACTCTCGTACCTATGTACTTATCAAAAGGTGACGAGTGCTTTGACATTTACTTATCCCGTGATATCGACCACCATAGGCCCGCGGGGCGCTCGAAAGTTGCCAATGTGTAGACAATTCCTCGGGACCTCTGACGTTGCATAAGGGGAAAGGACGTGCTAAGTTCCTCGGGTTGTTCATGTGCTCGTATGTCAATGATTTAGTACAATTTAAAAATTATTATTGTGAAAATATAGTTACCACCATGAATATATTTTCACTACATGTCAAAATGCCCAGAAAAATCTACAAAGACCAGCAGAAAAAGTAAACACACAGTGACCGGCATATAGCTAGCTAGCTATAACTACATGCTTTACTACAAACAAAAGCTCGTTGTTTGGAGCTCGACATCTTTCTTAGAAATTTCGTCGTTGTGAAGTCTTTGCCAGAGACATTTGTGAAACGATGAGTATTAGACTGGTAGAAAAATCCAAATATCGGCTTCCTTTACCGTCCTAACGGCATTTTGTGAGCCATTTTGGCAACATGACTTTTCTGATGTAAAAAAGCCTGCTGAATTCGATTCTGGATGTTGCCAAGCCGAATTTTGCCCCCCTCCACCCATTTCCCCCCTTTTTACCTCAAAATATGCCCCTAATCACGGTTTTTACGGTTTTATACAAAAAGTATTACAGATAGAAAAAAAATGTCAAAGACAAGAATGATCTCTATAAAATTTCCTATAACATGGTGTATAAACTTTTTTAGTAGGCCTTATGGTTTGTAAGCAATATCTTCCCGAACTTCATAGACTGGTAGAAAATTCTAAATATCGGCTTCCTTTACCGTGCTAACGGCATTTTGGGATCCATTTTGGCAACATGACTTTTCCGATGTAAAAAAGCCTGCTGAATTCGGTTCTGAATGTTGCCAAGCCGAATTTTGCCCCCCTCCCCCCTTTTCCCCCCTTTTTGACCTCAAAATATGTCCATAATCACGGTTTTTACGGTTTTATACAAAAAGTATTACAGATAGAAAAAAAATGTCAAAGACAAGAATGATCTCTATAAAATTTCCTATAACATGGTGTATAAACTTTTTTAGTAGGCCTTATGGTTTGTAAGCAATATCTTCCCGAACTTCATAGACTGGTAGAAAATTCTAAATATCGGCTTCCTTTACCGTGCTAACGGCATTTTGGGATCCATTTTGGCAACATGACTTTTCCGATGTAAAAAAGCCTGCTGAATTCGGTTCTGAATGTTGCCAAGCCGAATTTTGCCCCCCTCCCCCCTTTTCCCCCCTTTTTGACCTCAAAATATGTCCATAATCACGATTTTTACGGTTTTATACAAAAAGTTTTATAGCTAGAAAAAAAGTGTCAAAGACAAGAATGATCTCTATAAAATTTCCTATAACATGGTGTATAATTTTTTTAGTAGGCCTTATGGTTTGTGAGCAATATCTTCCCGAACTTCATTATTTTTGAAAAAATTTATAAATGTGGTCGAGGTAGTGAAATGCACTTATTTTAGGATAATTGGTATCGCACAGGATCCAGCCGCTCTGCAGCGCTTGACGCTGACATCCAGTTTGCATGCTGCTTATTATCTGTCAAGACTCACGAGACTTTCAGTCATAAGCAGTCGTCAGATTTACACCCAGAACCGTACCCAAGTCGGGCTAAAAGGGCCGTAGAAAATAAAAATTCTTTGCTTCTGAACATGAAATCCTTCAAAATGCTCAGTTCTACGCCAGATTCTCCAGAAATTTGCCTTAGAAATGCAGTTACCCGGGATCTTGCAACAGAAAAAAATAAAGTGCCAATTCACACTGCTAAGCTTGGCTCACTCTAAGTAACGAAGTTTGTTTCCGAAAGGCTCACCAACAGCAGCCCGTCTAGCACAACTATGCTTTGCGACTCTTGTCGCGCGACATAGCGCTACCCGTGACCCTCTTACATTACTGCACAGAAAGAGACAGGCAATTATCTCGCGCCAGAAATGGCCGTTTGCGACAGTTGTGCTTGGGGTGCAGGTCTACAAGCTACAACGCAAAGTTCAAAATGAACTAAGGTCCGACCTTCAAGAGCGGTACAAGGCAGGTCGTTCAAAATCTACCATATTTGCGTCTGATGTGGGGGCAAACGCTCAGGCGCTGGAGTGGTGCCAAACAAAGCATAGCCTGCATCGTCACATACTCGACTTGTACAGCAGGGACAGGAACTTCTCAGCCTTTCGCTCATGGGGTGTATGTCTATCTCATTGAGTAGTTCACAGTGCTTTTCGATATCGGAAAACGGAATACTTTTAATCAAAGGAGTGTCTAGGTAAATGTTTTAGAAACGCAAATGATCAATTTAATTATTTTGTTACCTGCAATAAAGCCGTTCGAGTTGCCAGTGCCTGAGTAAAACGCCAGAATATTTTAACGTTCTAAAGTCCCTTAATTTTGTCATGATGATGAATGATAAGCAACAACAACACTAATAACCTGTCTTCTGGGTGGGCTATGCACAGTGTGGAGCACATGTCGAGTGTCGGTTTCCTCATGAATAGCACGCGTATGTTGAGGTATCGACCTCAGTTGGTGACGCTTGAACCTTAGTCTCGTCTGCAAATCCTCGCACTACGATGACATTAGTCCCGCTCGCGCGTTCGCGGGATAAAAACTGCGAGCCCAACCTAGTTTGAAGGTATCGAGTCATTTTTGAGGAGCTGCTTGGCAGTGAGAAGTGACACTTTATTGTTTTCTGCTGCAAGATCCTGGGTAAATGCATTTCTAAGGCCCGTTTCTGGAGAATCTGGCGTATAACTGAGCATTTCGAAGGATTTCATGTTCAGAAGCAAAGCATTTTTATTTTCTACGGCCCTTTTAGCCCGACTTGGATACGGTTCTGCGTGTAAATCTGACGACTGCTTATGACTGAAAGTCTCGTGAGTCTTGACAGATAATAAGCAGCATGCAAACTGGATGTCAGCGTCAAGCGCTGCAGAGCGGCTGGATCCTGTGCGATACCAATTATCCTAAAATAAGTGCATTTCACTGCCTCGACCAAGTTTATCATTTTTTTTTTTAAATAATGAAGTTCGGGAAGATATTGCTCACAAACCATAAGGCCTACTAAAAAAATTATACACCATGTTATAGGAAATTTTATAGAGATCATTCTTGTCTTTGACACTTTTTTTCTAGCTGTAAAACTTTTTGTATAAAACCGTAAAAATCGTGATTAGGGACATATTTTGAGGTCAAAAAGGGGGGGAAAAGGGGGGAGGGGGGCAAAATTTGGCTTGGCAACATTCAGAACCGAATTAAACAGGCTTTTTACATCGGAAAAGTCATGTTGCCAAAATGGATCCCAAAACGCCGTTAGCACGGTAAAGGAAGCCGATATTTAGAATTTTCTACCAGTCTATGAAGTTCGGGAAAATATTGCTCACAAACCATAAGGCCTACTAAAAAAGTTTATACACCATGTTATAGGAAATTTTATAGAGATCATTCTTGTCCTTGACATTTTTTTTCTAGCTGTAATACTTTTTGTATTAAACCGTAAAAACCGTGATTAGGGGCATATTTTGAGGTAAAAAGGGGGAAATGGGGGGAGGGAAGCAAAATTCAGCTTGGCAACATCCAGAATCGAATTCAGCAGGCTTTTTTACATCAGAAAAGTCATGTTGCCAAAATGGCTCACAAAATGCCGTTAGCACGGTAAAGGAAGCCGATATTTAGAATTTTCTACCAGTCTATGAAGTTCGGGAAAATATTGCTCACAAACCATAAGGCCTACCAAAAAAGTTTATACACCATGTTATAGGAAATTTTATAGAGATCATTCTTGTCCTTGACATTTTTTTTCTAGCTGTAATACTTTTTGTATAAAACCGTAAAAACCGTGATTAGGGGCATATTTTGAGGTAAAAAGGGGGGAAATGGGGGGAGGGGGGCAAAATTCGGCTTGGCAACATCCAGAATCGAATTCAGCAGGCTTTTTTACATCAGAAAAGTCATGTTGCCAAAATGGCTCACAAAATGCCGTTAGACTTGAAAATTTTGATTTGAACTACCAGTCTATATGTCTTAATAATAACATATTATTCCGATACAGAAAAAGGTTGTTGCACTGCAAGTATATTTTTTTCTTTACCGTAGACGATATACTGATAAAAATATCCTATAACCATCTTTGGATGTCCATCTAGCCCAGCCCGTCTAGCATAACTGTGACACGCGACTCTTTGTCGCGCGACATATTCTACCTGTCATTTTCTGTCAATACAGTGCGAACAAGACAGGTGACGCTAAGTCGCGCGACAAGCGAAGTCGCGTCAAGATATGCTAGCCCCACTGTATCAGAATTGGCTAAAATGTTGTCCAGTCATTTTAGCGTGATGCGAGGACGAAGGAAATTGTGAAAACAGATGGTGCCAGGTTGGCACGGCACCTCGCGCCCATATAAAACAAATGACGATTCTGCATCACGTTAATAAGATTTGTCCTGAAATCGTGGCCTTCTCCATAGACAAATGATTTTCAACACAAACCTAGAATTTTATAATAGTATAGATATCCCAGTACAGGGCTTAAATAGAATTTAATATTTGGTCTATTTTTTCGGCGATTGATTGAATAAATGAAATGTGCAAATATACTTGAGTCTAAACTGTACAGCTTCTTAGATGATTCGTCGAAACTGTCATGCTATAGCATTCGCGTACTCTTTTATATCTTTTAGGCTATGACACATGAGTATCTTACTGTATGCAAACGTGTTAATATAATTGTCAAAGTTAGATACCTATATATTTCTGTACACATGATATATAGTGACGAGATCTCGGACCCACATCTTATCACGAATGCAGAAATTAGCCCAAGTTCGAGTTTGCATTCTATTCTATATAAGGTGCTTTATAAGCACTAGGTGCTTTAGAAGCTATAACACCAAAACAGTTATAATTAAGATTTTTTTTTAGTAGTGCAGCATCCTAACTAATAAACGTTCATTTAACACGTTGTCATGCCTCGTCTCTTTTACTAATTGGACTAATTTGAGTTGTCACAGTGTCGTACATTACGCGAATTAACTGGCTAACACCATTTGGAGTTGGGGTTCGTATAACTATCTGTTCAAGGGCTAAATCCGACATCTTGCCGAAATATCACTATCACTACTATCACACACACACACACACACGTACAAACACGTCCCTAAATTTATCAGTTTTTCTCTACTATCACTTCTCTATTTTTCTCTATTATCAAAAAAAAAAAAAAAAACAAAAATCAAAAATATATTTATTTTCAACAAATGCATGCATTATGCATGTTTTATACATATATAAACGTTTGTCTTGAGTCACTATGTACTAAAAAACCGGCCAAGAGCATGTCGGGCCACGCTCAGTGTAGGGTTCGTTGCCCATTCTTCACAATAGACGGTTTTAAGCCCGAGGTTTAAAACCACGCTCAAGATTTCAAGCTCTTTTAAAAGGTCGTAAACGCCAAAGTAGTTGCAATTACTCGTACCTTCTGGAAGTTATCGATTATACGTGCCAGATTGAGCGAAATGTTTTAATACAATTTGGGACTTAACTAATATGTGTAACGTTCGACGTATAAGGACACCGCGCGGCACTTACGTCATTTTAAAGAAAATTATGAATTTTTGCGATAACTCAAAAACGGCTTGACCGATTTTATTCAATATAGTCTTCATTGAAAGTGCTTATAAGACCTCATTATTACAAGCTTTTATTTAGCTTGCATTGTATGTTTAAAGCATGTTTGTTCGGGTGAAATCTTGCATCAACTCAATTTTGAAGCAGATATCGTCAACCGATTGAGCTGAAATTTTGCATACTTACTTTACTTTGATGACAATACAATAATATGGTACCATGGGGCTGATCTGATGATGGAGCCGGAAGGTGGCCATAGGAACTCTTGAACTACCGAGCTTGGGCTCTTTAGAATCGTCTCAGTGAGCATTTGATGGATATCCAAAGAAAAGTACCGTCGGCTATAAAAGCTTGCCACTAAAATGTAACTTTTGACAGAAACTTATTTTTATGAATGTCTCCATAATTTTTTGACCCGTGGTTGAAAAGTTAGAGCCTTTTTTTGTATTTCTGGAGCGAATATTTACAAAACTACTGACATTATCATAAAATTATATTTGGAGACCCCTATTAATTTTAAAAGGCCTATTTAATGACACCCCACATACTAGTGTTGAAACGAAAAAAAAATCGCTCACACTTTAGGTGTACGGAAGGTACCCGAAAAAAAGTCTTATTTTTAGTTTTTATTTTACCGTTTTGTCGGCGTGATACATACTCATACCAAATGTCAGCTTTCTAGTACTAATGATCACGGAGCTAAGCCGCGGACGGACAGACAGACTGACAGACAGACAGACAGACAGACGGACAGAAGGAGATGGTGAAACTATAAGGGTTCCTAGTTGACTACGGAAACCTAAAAAACCGCATTGAAATCCATTGCATATTTTTTAAGAACTAAGCATACATAAGAACAAACAGACAGACAGACAGCAGGAAGAGACTTTGTTTTATAATATGTAGTGATACACATTTAAATTTAAAAAAACATATTTAATAATGCTTTCATATTAAGAGTCCGCAGCAAGCTCGATTCTTCATACAAACGTAGTTACGTCCTTATTTTAATATAACATGTCACATTATCATGAAATTCTCTAAATATAATGAGATAAGATATATCTAGGGCTAAAACTAGTTTATGACTCTTGAAATGTTAATAGAAAGAAAATAGAGCGAGTACAAGTTTTGCATTTTTAGACCCCAGAAAGTTGTTCAGTTTGGCGGCATACTACGACCAAAATATAGTTTAGATTGAAGTCAAAACCTATTTCCGGTGTCGATTAAACTATGCAGTTTGATAAGAAAAAAGATTTATCAAAATTGATCTCGTAGTTTTAAAATGAGAGCGTAACTACGAAAACCTTAAAATAAATTACAAAAAATTGTTGCGAAACTGCAGCGAATTACTCTAGCGCGGGGAACGGTCCGGGGGGGCGGCGGTAAGCACCGCCCTTATCATAGCGCGCTCTCGCTTTACTGCTAGCGCCCTGTCTTCCTCTAGGTGAAACAACAACATTTTAAAGCGTAAGCGCGCGATCTCAACGCGGAGTTGAGCGGACCTTGCTGCGGACTCTTAAGGAAATGTGTATTTCCTTATGACGTGCGGTCATAGGAAAATGACACATTGAAACAAATGACCAATTAACCTAGAGATGTCAGTCACGTGTCGTCATAATTAAAATCGTCGTCAGTTCGACTACACTTACTACGGCCAAAATGATTTGACAGTCTTTTTTATCGCGCTTTAACTCTTGAATTATCTCAGAAGGTGTTTTTCAGAAATGTTTGGCGATTCCTTATATGTCTATTGTGTTAGTAAGGGTATCATTATCATCGTTCAAAAACCTGCCAAGTGCGAGTCCGAGTCGCGCATGAAGTCTCCAACTCCGTACCATTAAATAAAGAAAACGGAAAAACACGTTTGTTGTAATATGGGAGCTCCAACTTTATTGGAGCGGAGCGAGCGAAGCTCCCATGGATCGACTCGAATGGACTTTGTAACAATGCGCAGATCTCAGCGAGTTTTCAACCGATTTTAGAAATTTTTGTTTTAAAATGCACAAATTAAATTTCGCTAGGTCGTGACGAAGAGAAAATTTCGAAAAAAAAAAAAAAACTCCGCTCCAATCTATGGTGCAAGCTTAGCCGGTGGCTGACTCTGCATCGACCTAGTAATTAAGTATTTGTTGTTATAGCGGTAACAGTTCATCATCGGGAAATTTCAACTTTCTAGCTATAACGGTTCATAAGATGCGCCTGGTGACAGACAGATAGACAGACAGACAGACTCACAGACGGACAGTGGAGTCTTAGTAAAAGAGTCCCGATTTTACCCTTTGCGTACGGAACCCTAAAAACTGTGCTTTAATTTATCCTCACTGTTCTTATACGTCAATATACGTGTTGTAAATGTGTATTTTTGAGCCCCTATACATAGGAATAGTTCAAATGAAAAGAAACTTATAATCAAGGCCAATTAAGAAAATTAAAAAGAATAATTCAATTTACCAATCTGAATGACGGCATCCGGAATTTCGAAAAGTGAGGCCCAAAAAGAATACCAATCCAACAGTCACATCGAAATCGAAAATAATCTCTCTATCTCTCTCTCTCTCTCTTTGTCTCTGTCAGCATATGTTCCCAAGTGGAATGGATTGACCGTGACTTTCGAACTACACGCCCGATAAGGTAGTAAAACACCCAGATTCTCAAACCTAGTTTATTTTGCCCAAAAAGCTAGCTAATGTACCATGTAGTATAACAATTATTTATCCTCCTTGGCTCAAGGACAAAAAAAAATCAATGAAAATGTTCAATAAGGTATAGGAATATTTTACGAAAACTTCCTTATATTTTTTTTTTTTTTTTTTTATTTATTTATCTTTAAACAATAACATTTAACAATGTAATATTACTCGCCAAACTGTGACGTTTAATGGCGAGAGGCGCTCATTTATGTATCTCTGTAATATCTTGGAGAGATAACCGAAGAAGCGATGTACCTAGTACGTTAAGTTTGCTCCTCATTTATATGCGACGTCATGCGCAAACTTATATTATGATAATTCAGAATTAGACAAAACATTTTTAGTAAAAACGTTATACGGCTATGTAATGATTAGTTAAAATAAGAATCGACAAAGTGAGTTTTAGATAAAATACCTAATATTCGACAAAACAAGACTTATGAAAATTATCATTGAGGCAAAACGAATATTGCAAATAATAATTATGAAAAATGATATTATACATATTGACTTTAGATAAAATGTTTATTATGGTAAAAGTTGTTAGACAAACTGAAATTAGACAAAAAAAAATTAGACAAATCAAGGGAATACCGCAAACTTAACTTGATCGGGTAGTAACGTGAAATGTTTTACTTTATGGAGCTCGAATCGAAAATATCGCGTTTTAATAACAGTTAAGTAAGGGCGATATATTTGAGATATCTCTCGAATTAGCGATCAGATCTTAGCATTATTCGGAATTTAAATACAAATAAGTAACCACGCAGGTAGTTCTGTACGAGATGGCTACTATACTCGCAGTATCCCGGCTTTTCCACGCGTCGCGTTAACGATGGACAGACACTCCTGAGCGCCGGGCGCCCGCCGCGCTGCGTGACAAGTACTCCCCGAGGAGCCGAGCCTTCCCACTCCACCGTCAATGGAGTCCAATTGAATTTACAGTTACTAACGTTACGTAGCAACAGCTGCGGAACTGGACGCTCGGCCTAGAGGTTCGAGGCGGGCGTCAACACAGGCACCGTAATGGCCTGATTTTACAGATTGATAAAAGGGAATTCACTGGATCGAGCCGGTCGTTACGAAATAATTGGGTGAGGTCAAATAGCATTTTCGACTGTCAGTATAAACATGTGCCATTGTGCCATTTTGCAGACCTGTTTACCCCACGTAATATTATACGTATGAATGAAAAATGCTTTACTTTTTTGTATTTCAATATTTTGATGTTTATTTTCTATTGCAGAAGTTACTGCCAACAGGTGATTTAGATATTTTTTATATTGCAGACTGATACAATACTAATACGTGGTTTAATGTTATTACAAATTCTTTGATACTGTATGAGTATGTAAACTTATGCTACGCACAAGACACCATTTGTCTTACATACCTACTCCAGCACGGCTAGCATAACTTTGACACGCGACTCTTTCTCGCGCGGGATATACTACCTGTCTCTATCTGTACAGTACTATGAGATAGTGACGGATGATGCTATCTCGCGCGACATGAGTCGCGTGTCAAAGTTACGCTAGACGTGCAGTACGTCTAGCATAGCTTTGACACGCGACTCTTTGTCGCGCGCTGAGGTCACGCGACAAATACTACCTGCACTTTTCTTTCAATACCGTGCGAGCGAGGCAGGTGACGCTGAATCGCGCGACAAGGGAAGTCGCGGCAAGATTACGCTAGCCCCACTGTACATTATTTTTGTATTGTTTTCTACTATTATGTAATGATTACACTCAAGGCTGGTATACGACGTATTTGATAAGAGCGTACTAGTAAAACTGCTTACTTGTCGTGTTTAAGTTTTGCCATCGTGTACCACAAAAAGGTTTACGTGATTGGCAAAACCATATCAGTCATGTTCATATTGTTCATGTAACCCATGCGCCCGACAGCCGGCGGCTAACGGCGGAGTTTACATGGCCGGTGGAAATGCCCGAGTTTGGTGGATGTCGTGACAGGGAGCGGGCCCGGCCAGCGACCAATCACTACCACGCGACGGTCACTTACGGTTTCGGCCGACATCAGAAATTACAAATGTTTATTCTACCTATATATAATGTGAGCTCATAGGTACTTTTCAGAACACTACCTACGCAGGAAGAATTGAAAGAATGAGGTAGGACTTATCTTACAGTTATGTACACTTGCCTGTGTCACTCGTACAATTAAATTAGCTTATAAACTAAACTTACCCTATGCTTGTCTCCTACCGTTCGTCATTCGCTCGCCTGCCCTTGCGGCGCTCTCCTGTACTTGCAGGTGTAGCTGATTACTAAATACTCGCGATTTATTGGACGTATTTTATAGGTAGGTTTTGTTTTGTCTATTTAAGCCCTACATTACTTACGACAAAAGTCAGTTTTAGCTTGAGTTTAGTAATAAGACCGCCCGTACTTTAACTGTGATATAATCCATACTAATATTATAAATTCATCCTGGAAATTATCCCTAAAAAGATTGAAAAGTGAGTAAGTAATTCATGATGACATTGATGACCCTGAAGAAAATGTAAGGATAAACCCAAAAGCACAATTGCTCTTACATTTGCTTAGGCGCTCTTTTATTAATTAAGGTGATTAGGTGGATATCTATCGTGTTGTACGAGGTTGCTTCCTTACTTCCAAGTTCCACGCGGACGTAGTCGCGGGCAAAAGCTAGTTTATAATATTTGTCATTGAATATTTTGTTTCAGAGTAGATTCGATTACATTTCCCTAACGGTTTTCAGAAAAATCTGAATTATTTCCTCGCTCACCAACAAAAGTTTCGTAGAATACCTACTTCATATCATAGAATTTTCTTTTCGCCGATAAGCATATTCATGACGCATCGCATAAGGATTTTTGAAAAGGTCATTGTATATTACATAAGCTTTAGGTTGGAGCAGGTTTGTTTAATTAAAATTCCAATAACCACAGTTTCAGAGAAAACGCTTTCGATAAATGATATACCTAATGTAGAGGAAATGAAACATTGATGACATGCCTGTCGACAAACAACGGCAAACCCCGAAAACAGCAAGTACGGTGCAGCGAGACTTTGCGGCTGTCGGATGTGACGAGCCGGAATGAGGAGCTCCCGACTCTGTACCTACTGACCACCGAGCCGAGACGGGCTCCCGGCGGGCGGCGGCCGGAGCACCGCCGCCACTTCTATGACTACTACAAGGAATATGAAACTGAAAACGGACGAGTATTGTTTTAACATTTCAAAAAATATATATACGTTTGTAAAATTATGCGCATGTTGATTTTATCCTTTACTTATCCTTGTTGCTTCGTTTCGTAATAAAAATGAGTTCAGAGTAATGTCATAATGACATGTTCACTAAGCAAAAAATCTCATTAAAATGGGAAATGAATGAATCAAATTATTATTTTTTTATATATTTACTTTGTTTTGTATGAAGTTTGAAATTGCCTTATTTTAATAAAATTCGTAATAAATATTTACATTCGTGATCGCACCTTGGTTCCGTCGGAGTATCAGTGTAGTAGCAATCTCTTGTATGGCGTGGCGAGGGATACATCGTAAAAAATTGGAATGACCTGCTAAATACCGCTACCACACGGTGCAGAGCGCACCTCGAGGAGGAGTCGCTCATTGATGATGCGGTAGTTTTTTATAACTAAGTACCTAATACATTTTTGTATAGCATTTTCTGTTTCGGGTTTGCGATTATTGAATGCCGAGGTTTGGCTGCGGCGCGCCGGCGGCTCAGCTATAATTCATAATCCCGCAGGAGCGGCGCGACCGACACAAAACAAACAAACTTTCTTAAAAGAAAACACTGTCACATAATTGGTAAGTTTCAGGAGTCCGGCTCTTGGCGCGCTTCAGATTTATCGGGGACTCGGTACGCTTCAGGCCGCCTTATCGCCGTTGCCATCCACGATTCATTATACCTGAGGCAAAAAACCTCGCGAGCGGTCAGTAAGAAACTAATCATAATATTTCAAACGGCAGCACATTTCCTTCAAACTCCGTCCAACTTAAAACTTAACTAACCGTCAAACTCCCTGAAAAGTGATTCACAAATTAAATAAACTCGCCTCCAGAGCCGCTTCAATTCACTCACAAATTGAAATAGTTCGACAAAGTTTGATCCGAGCGAATGGGACGAAAAACTGCCCGTTCTGTGTAAAAACCGGTGTCACGACGTGTTATCAGTGCGTGCGTCGGCGTCGGTGTGGCACGTGCGGCGCGCGCGAGGGCCCGGCTCGGACTGGAGCGCCGGAGCGCCGGAGCGCCGGAGCGCCGGAGCGGCTCCTCCAGCGACCTCCGCGACCACCGACCACTGCCGCCCGCTATATTTACATGATCATTGATCACTAGTGACGTGGGTGTACGAAAGTTTAAATATAATTTAATTTGCTTATGAAGTCTGCCGTGACGATACCGGCCCGCTGCTCCCAGTGGGCGCGGATGTAAAAGTCTTGCGTACCCGGAATTACAGCATACTTTTGCGCTAGATTACCGCGCTCGGCCGCGTTCCATTGCGTACATTATTTTCCGAGCTTCGCGTTCGCATAATTAAATTGTATTTTTATGCATTGTTTTAACTATCCGGCTTTTCCGGCCAAATCTCTCGGAAGCAAATATAGCGTTCATTTGCAGCATTGTCTGCGGAAGCGCCGGGGCGGAAGATAGGGACATTACACGAGTTTTCCTCTGAGCGCCCGGCGCCGGCCCGCGGGCCACCTCATCGCGCGCCCAGAGCTAGCACTCCATACTCAGCTTTCGCTCGGCCATTAATCAATTGTACTCCATTAACGGCGATAATGTTCAGCGGAGCTTTTTAGCTCAGAGCCAATTTGTCCAAATTATTCAAAAGTGAAACCGATCACTTAATTAAAGCGCGGGCAGTTCGAACCATTAGTTGTTTATTCAGCCTCCTTTTGTTGATTCGGCACACGCGGCGATGATCGATTTCGCCCCTGGCTTAGAGTTAATCCGCACGAATAAGGCTTCAAGTTGTCCTTTTTTATGATTTGATGGGATAGGATTTGAAGGGTAGATGATTGTGCACACAATGCCTCGAGTGTCCTGGGATTTGGCAATAAGATAAACGCACGCTGCACGCTGGTGTCATCAGTGTGACACAGTTACATTTCATTCGTGACACCTCGTTTTACTCTAAGGTGCATCGTGGGCTGTTACAGCCTCTATCAACATATCTATTTAATTAGCACGGGTCATTAATGCCCCGAGCCGTCGGCAGCGAGGATGTAGGACCTAATGAAGGGCGGATTTCAGTCGGTGCTCCGCCGCGTCACTGCATAGCGCGGAATGACACCATTGGCGTCCGAAATTAGTTCAAAAAAATGGTGATACATAGTTTGCGAATGCAATCAAGACTTTACCAGTAGTTGCCAACAATGCGCACGTATCCCGGCAATAGTTTATTATAGTATAGCTTGTAGTTACGAGTACTACGTGTCCTCGTGACCCGCCGCGGGCAAGCTCCCCGCCGCCTCGAGGAAACAACAATCGGAACTACTGCGAGCTGCGGTGGGTCGTGTTTCAGAAACTAGCACAACTAGCACTAACAAGGCTCCGGTGGCAGCTGAGCCGGCTTCATCTGTTTTATGGGAATTACTGTGACTTCACGAGGAGATAAAATTAGCTTTGCGATCCCTGCTGTTTGTAATGTGATAATTCTTCCCAGGTACTTCAAAGCCAGGATTGTATGATGAATAGCTTCTGCGCCCAAAACTCGCGCACGGAATTTCGCTTATTCTATTACTGCCTTCTTATGTATATTTAGGTAGGCATATTAATTGCAAAATTAACAAGTTGTTATCTTCGACAAATACGTTCGGTGCTGTAGCGACTTACTGACACACCAACAGGTATGCTGGGGATGGGGTCACTCGGCGGTTCAAATAAAGCACATTGCCTTAGTCGCGCTAATGCTATTAAGTCCGTACTTTTAATTACATCTTTTTATAAAGCCACCAACGTTTTGCAATAAAATTCTTTATTACCCCGGTCTAGATGCCGTACCCAAGTCTCAGAGTTCACCTTTAGATGCGTTAAGTTACCTACGTCAAGTTCAGCCGGGAGAACCCGGCTGTAATGAAGGCTGCCCACACGTCGCTCGGTAAAGTTTTAGAAATCGAAATGTTTAGAAGCAATAAAACGGGAAGTTCGGCATCAACAAGTGCGGCTCCGCGCATTACGATCGCGCGCGGCGCCCGCGCGGCGGGGGCGCGGGGCGCGGGGCGCGGCAAATACTTCTCAACTTTATTAACTTCACTCGGCTTCCACAATTCGGGAAAATCCGAGGATCCGCCTTCATTCCGCTCACTAAGCTCCCTTCGAATAAATGAAACGAAGTATAATTTCCATTACATTCAAATGAAATACATTTTCCTTTTCTTCTTTAATATCGCGAGTAAACCACGAAAAATATTTTAAGATTAAATGGTATTTTAGTACCTATTTACTTACATAATTTTGGAGTTATTTACGATACACGATACACAAACGTTGCCCAAAAGGCGCATAATATTTGTTTAATAAGTACTAATTCGTCAGCGCGCGTGCCGGGAGTTTATTGCTCTGCGGCGCGCGGCGCCTCCACTCGGCCCAGCGCTTGTCCGACTTTGTACTTGTACTCTACACTGTACGGGGCTTAAATATTTTATAAGACCGTCCATTTCTTTATAGCCAGCTAATAGTGAAAGGGACAGATGTGTGTCGCGTGACAAAGCGAACACATGTTAAGTCGAGTTGCTTGTGTTGAACACACAGTGACACACGTTGAGTTACCGTGACATCGTTCGCTTTACTTTTGTCCAGTTAACATACTAGAGAAACTATTAAGTAGGGTACTAATAACCCCCTTCTTACGCGACCATTTTCAAATTTAAGTTGTTTGTAAAATTGATGGCGGATTGGATCAAGGGCGGGTGTTCTGTGAATTGGCATTTACATACCTGTACGGTAGATGCATGCAAGAAGGAATGATGAATCAAAGGAAACCGCAGAAAAAGTCAAAAAAGTGTTTTTGGTGCAAGTCACATCGGATGTATTGTATTACAACTGATAATGACAATAAATAATCTAGACTGCCAATTTCATATACGTCTACTCTTTGCACTTTGTGCCCTGGCCTTTGATATATTATTGTCACAGCGCCACTGGAGCGTGTATTTGTTGGAAAATCGACGTATTTATGTGCCACTTTTCCTGAAAGCCAGAGCAGCGCGTCGCGGCGGCCATCGTGCAGCAACAAAGGTAATGCAGGCGGGTGCTGTGCAGCGCGCGCGAAGCGCACGAGAGCTGTGCAGCTTGTTGCTCTGAGCTACGACCGGCGGCGGCGGCGGGCGCGCCTCCCGGCCGGGTCGTACCGAACGGTGCGTGCCTCAGTCGGGTACTCTGCGAGTTATTGTAATCTAGTATCTGCGAAGCTTACTGCCCCATTTGGTGTAAATAAAAGTAATTACAACTGTAGGCAAGTTTAGTGAAGTCAGAGGTTGAATCCCTAAAGGACAAGACTTCATAAACTTATTAATGATTTCTAGGATAATTGGGGTTTGAGGTGCAAAAAAGGAACCTAAAGTATTACGCTCATCCCAATGAGAGCAGTACTTGAAGTTGTAAAATATTTTACATTAAAAGTTTTATACAAAGGCTAGGCCTCTATTCCACTTTGCACTTAAAAGATGATAGTGAAACTATTGTAGTTAATATGATTCGTTATTATCTATATAGTAATGGCAGTGTGCAGTGCCACCTTGAGTGTGCCAAATATAACTTTTTAATTGTATTATTATCGCTAAATATGTCCTCTACGATAGATCACTCTAAATCAGACTCGAATACAGACCCTGGATTTCACAGAATATGACTTCATAGTATTTAATAATTTCTCACTGTTTCGGTTGTAAACCCGATCACAAGGGCGCACCCGGGCGCCATTACTCGGCGGAGGCTTTCGGGCTCTAATTTGTATGTCTCGCGAAGGCCGGCTCGGGACATAAACCTCTACCAGTTGTCGGTATGATTTGTGGCGCCACCACGTTATCATTAACCCGCGACAACAAAACGCGAGAATTTCACGACGCCTACATAATATTACGCTTAAAGCGTCGTATAGAGTTGTAATTTATTAGTTCTGCGCTGAAACTATCCATATAAATGATACGTTGTGTGTTATAAACATACCTATCACCCGGCCCGTAACTTTACGAAACCTGTTTTACCTACCTATTTTATTGGGCGAATACCTACTAACATTTTATGAAATGTGTCGTTAATCAATCAATAAATCAATCATTTATTGGAAGAAACATTGTTACATAAGATGATAATTATAAAATACAGTTACTTATGTTCTACCAGGAAAGGCATGCAATATTACAATTTTGTTACGATAGTTTGGTGTCAAATGTATGAACTGTAAGCCTTAGTACTTCACGTACTTAATGAGAATAAAATGAGTTACGATTAGAGATGGCACAAGCGGCGGCAAAAGCGATAGCAGGAACGGGCGCGGAGGCGAAAAATTTCGCTAATAAAATTAATTAAAATTAAAATTCATTTATTTCAAGTAACATTTCGACTCATAGTTATACAATTATTTACTTAAATAAAAATAATAATACTAATAATTATAAAATAACATATTAACTTATTCTAATATGCCTCGTACAGCAATGCTGGATGTACGGGCAGTCCAGTCTATCGGCTAACATCGCCAGGACGGTGTTGGGGCTGGCCCGGACCCTGCGCACTAGGGACGAAGCGCGCAGGCGCATGGTCGCATGGAAGCACGCCGTACGCGCCTCCGCGAACATACCCGACGCGCTGCAGTAGCGGGGCAGCCCCATCACCGCCCTGAACGCACTGTTGAACTGGACGCGGAGGGCGTTGTACGCTCGCTGCGTGTAGTTCGCCCTCAGGCTGCACGTGTATAGTGACGTACAGTACGCTTTAAATAAAGTCACTTTTACACTCATTGAACACCGTGCAAACCTACGAGCTATCATATTAGCTCGCACGCCCTCCGCTCCCTTTCCAAGTCCGCATCGTCCTCGAGGTTGAGATATGACCCAGATATTTAAACTGTGTCACTCTCTCTAGAGGAGTACCGTTTAACCTAATAGGTGGAACACTAAACGGTCGTTTCCCAGCAGCCTCAAAAACCATGTATTGACTTTTAGTCACGTTATATCTCAAGCCATGATCCAGAGCATACTCTTCACATATACTAATCAACCTCCTGAGCCCACATACCGATGCACTCAGCAGCACCATGTCATCTGCGTAACTCATGTTGTTGACGCACACTCCGTCCACATGACATCCGACATGCATGGCTGCTGAGCGCGACGATGAGTGCATTTACGTAGAGGTTGAAGAGCGCGGGAGAAGTCAGCCCCCCTGTCTCACTCCGCACTCCAGCTGGTATGGCTCCGACGTTGCCCCCGCCCATCTGACAATGTTAACCTGATGTCCATACCAGTATTTAAAAATGTTAATGACTTCTGTCGGCAACTTAATACCCTCGAGCTTTTCCCATAACACTTCGTAAGATACCAGGTCAAAGGCTTTGGTCAAAGGCCTTGGGCTATACATTAATGATTTCGCTACATAAGCCTCGTTCGAGTCGGGCGCCAATTTTTGTAGCCTAAAATATCCTAGTTCAGAAGGCGGGCTAGAATCCACCACTCGCTGTAAGAAAAACGGTATTTAAAAAAAGATATAAATCACTGTGTATTTACTGTCACTCCTCACCCGCGTGATTTGTTAACCCGTGTAATAATAGTGAAGTGACTAACCGCACAATGCTATCGGGTCGACATCTAATAAATACGTACTCGGCGTACTATTTAGCACAAAGTCAAACTTTGCCCACTACTAAAAGCGGGACTCGCGGCAAATTGTCTCAGGGTTGGGGACGATATATGATTCAATTAAATTATATTCAACTACAATATATCTCCTCTCATAAATCTCTGCTTGGGACGACTGTTGTTCAGCCTTATCTGCTGACCGTGCACCAGGCACCTGTAAATTACTATTTGTATGGAAATTACTGATACTGGAATACTTAACCTTTAGTGGAACATGCAAATTAGTTCCGTGGCAAAATAAATACGAATTAAGGCAATAGAAACGTAGCTTACGCACAGAGTTTGCTAAAAAAAAGCATTTTTTTTTGCGTTAGAGGTCATTTTGTAAAATGCTCTTTGTTTGAATGCATTATAGGTACGTGACTAAATAAATATTAAGGGACAATCTTACACAAATCGACCTACTAGCCCCAAACTAAGCAATGCTTGTACAGTACTATAGGTATTAGACGATGATATACAAAAGATACAAGGTGGACAGATGACCTTATAAAGGTCGCCGGAAGGCGCTGGATGCAGGTCGCTTCCAACCGGTATATATGGAAGTCCAAAGGGGAGGCCTATGTTCAGCAGTGGACGTCCTATGGCTGAGATGATGATGATGATGATGATACAAAAGATGTAAATACATATATCATCCATGACCCAGGAACAAATATTCGAGTTAATCACTCAAATATTTGCCCTTGCCGGTATTCGGACTCAGGACCGGCGCGCCGGCTCAGTAGGCAGTTGTACTACAAACTGCGCCTACCGCGTCGTCTTTGACCATAATCTGATGTCTTGTCATATTTATTCAGTTTGCAGACAGCTGTAGTCGAAATTCCACTGATTGACTAACCTACGCGCTTTTTGGCAAACTCACAGAATTTGGTGCAGAAATTCTCCTGGTGATTTATATCCAAAATAAAAACGGGTTAACTCCGGTAAAAGAAAGCCCCTGCCCCTTGACTGCAAAAGTGAGTCTTAGATAAATATTACACAAACGGTGACTCGTAGCTAAATATATGTAATTTTATACCTCCCTACTCTGTCAAATCTTAAAAGGAACTTTAATTTCATTATATAACTCCTTTATCCCATTTCCGTCGTACTCTGAGTGATTATCCCAAATCTCAAAAGATGAGAAGTCCCGTCTTTCATTAATCCGGCTCTTTGTGAAAGTTTTAACAAACTGTCGCAACCCTCGCCGGCGCGATCGCGCGCCGCGCGGCCTTCGCCGCCGCCGCGGCATGGATCGTCTTCACGTTGGCGCGGCCGGTGGCGAGGCAGAGCCCTGCTCATTTTACCAACATTGTACAATCCTTAATAAAAGTATTTAATAGTGTTATCTAATTTCATTATGTATTAACTCTTGCCCGTAGTTTCACTCACGTTGAAACATGTACACTACGGGAACATATATTAGAAAACATGGTTTGTTTTCGGGATAAAAAGTAACCTCAGTGAGTAAAAAGTAATCTCTGTTCCAAAATTTCACGCAAAACCGCAAAACCGGCCAGCTTCGGCATGAAGAAATAACAAACAAACGGACACACACACAAACTTTCACTTTTATAATATTAATGGGATGCAATCATAGGATATTTGAGGGAAAAGCTAAGTTTTTCATTGTTAACGACCTCGATTATCATCTGTTAGTATATAAAGTTATGACAATGATGGTTCTTCCTTGTAATGTCACTAATTTGTAGGTTATAGACGGGCTCTTCTTTTTAGATGTGTTTGAGATGTGTGTAGGAACACGCTAGAATGTGTAATCAGCCCGGTGTCGCGGCGCGCGGATCGTCGGCGGCGTTTCGCGGCCGAGTTGTTTATCTCTGCATTTATCGGTTGTTATTTCCGCCAGCTCCCGCAATTGCGAAACGGCGGCCTTGCGGCCCCAATCTGGAATATGCTCCAAAACAGGACAACAACATGTCCGCGAAGATAAGGGATTGAAAAATGAAACTAGAAATAGTCTGTGGGCAAACTTGATAAGGGTTAAACTAGAATTATAATAATATATTATTGTGTCATCTAAGTATTTCTCGGTTACATCCTCAACTGTTGTTTGCAGGATGGGGTTAGTTTTCCGGCTCAATCTTCTCCACTTCTCAACATTAGGGAAACCAACTAGGGTTATCGTAATCAGGTTTGAAATTTATATTATTGCGTGACGCGACTCTTAGTCGCGACAGTCATTTTTATCTAAATACCGTAGGTACGGTATTGATAGGCGACGCTAGGTATAGTAAAGATAGGCGACGCTGAGTCACGTTACTACCAAAGTCACGGCAATAAGTTATGCTAGCCCTGCTGATATTTAGTTGAACTTCAACAACTGAGCGCTTGATTTTATTAGCATCACCGTTGTCCCGGCGGGTTCGGGTTTATAATACATCGGTCCCGAAAGCGTGCCCGCGCGGCGCGGTTCCTCCGCAATCGCGTGCGTTTATTTGCTTTCAAATAGTTATTGCGGCCATCAGACGGAAGCCGTAAACCTCGGCTTTTTACTGCACCCATTGTGTGTGTGTGTGTGGTTTAAAAGCCATCCGCGACCGCGTAAAAGCTCTCGTAGCTTTTACGCGGTCGCAGAGGTGTGCCTGCACTCGCGACTAAGTGCAGGCACGTGCCACAGCGGGCACTTTCAGTTAAGGTACAGCGCACACACACGGACGTGCAGACAGCGGTCGGCTGATTCAGCCGGTGCCGTGGGTCGGCGGCGGTGCCGCGGCCATTACGGTCAAGTATTAAATAAGCGCGGAGCGGCCCGCGGCGGCGGAGAATTGCTCTTTGACCTCTTTAACGTTACACGGAGCCACTTTGTTTTCAATTCATATTTCCTTATTTACTACAGAAAGGTTCCTCACACCAAAACATAATATACTAAACGTTAGTAGCGGCAGACTTCATTGATAGTCTCGTTTCGCTTGGAAAATTATCTTGTTTTTTTCTTGTGAGTTACCTACATCTTGAATTTTTTTAACTCCAGTAAGGAAAATTACTGACGTTAAAATCGTTTGTGACGTAAGAATGGTGTAAGGATGAAAGGTTGAGGATGTCATGATACCGTATATTTGGTTTAGTTCCCAATGTTTCGACTTTACCGTCTGTTGGGTCATGTCGTCGTCATTACGGCGAAGCAAACAATAAGGGGTAATGAGACGGCGATACGTATTGTTGTATTTTTTCTTTTTCAATTATTAAAAATGTAAACACTTTAACTGTAACCTAGAATGAACATAATATACTTAATAGTCAAAATAAAGGAGCGTGAAGTCCCGTCAATGATGTGGTCGCGCGCGGCGACGGCGGACTAATCGCGCCGTATTAGTACTGGCGCTTCGAAGGCGCCTATTGACGCGGCGCGAGCCGTCAGCGCGGCCCAGCGCGCGGCGGGGAGCACTTCACGAGTGCTATTCTGACACCTAATACCGGCTCACTCACGTCCGAAACATTTAAAACGTACTATGGCCAAAGTAAGTATCGACCTCTATACTACGGTCTAAGTAAGTGAGCGTGAAATTTGTAGGATATCGTTTACACACTCATTCTGGTGTCAATTCACTCCATCTGTTTAGTCAGAATAACGTGAGAATGCTGGTGCCCTCTCGGACTGACCGACTGGCGGTCCGGACGGGTGAAATTAAATGAATGACAGTAAACTGACAGTACAGTCCGATGGACTGAACTGACGCCAGACTGAACGTGAACCTGCGGTCACTTATACGGCACGATTTCCCAATTGGTGTTATAATCGTTAGCGCTCGGCACGGTGCCGGCGGCAGCAATGAACACGGGTTGCAATCAACAAGCAGGACCCGGCGAGGAGCCCGCTTGTCGGCCGGTACAATCGCTTTCAGCAATTAAACTAACTCCAATCCTCTTGTTATCACTCCTCCCAAAATCGAAGAACATACTTAGTAATGACTGTGGCTTATTTTGCTTGTCAAGGTCGATTGTAATTTGGAACACAATTGCCCTTCAAGTCAGTAGGTATGTATCGATATTACAAGGACTTTTTTGTTATTTTGATTAAGGTTGGAGGTACCTATCTGTTTTTTTTTAATACAATTATAATTGAGTAGCCTTGGAAAAAATAATTTTAAAGTTCGTTTTAACTTACTAAAACCATTTATAAAATTTACCAATAAATTTTGTTGCAACTCACACGTATATAGAAGGCTCCAAAACTTTGTTTCAATAAAAAAAAATCAGAACTGTAACAAAAAGTGTGCGTACAAAATATAAATAGATACGAAGAAGTAATATTTTGTTACTGGAAATTAAATATGCATTAGTAACATTTTGGAACGCTATTTAAGTGTCAGCAGTACGGATTTACTCTTTGATATTTTCGCATTTTATTTGAAAACTATTCACGTTAAGCAAATAAAGTCTAAAGTAAGTAAAATTTGCTTTGGCTTTGATCAGCAGGGCGCACCGAGGACACGGGAAAATGAGATTCAATTTTAAAATATTTCCGCAGAAAATAATGTGATTCTTAGGGTTCCGTACCCAAAGGTTGCTAAAGGGACCCCATTACTAAACCTCCGCTGCCTGTCCGTCTGTCACAGGGCCAACCGTCATCTTGCCAACCGTCATAGATAGGTAGGGGCTTGAAATTTTCGCATAATATGTATTGTTGCTGATAGATTTCGACTGTTTGGAAGCAAACGAGCTGATGGAACGTGCGCGAGTCCGACACGAACTTGGCTGGATTCTTAAATTTAATAAATTTCACGGTGATTCTTTAATTTAAAATACGTCGTTGCTTCCAAGAAATTAAATCGTTCCCTCTTTTGATCGTCAATATGCATATACAATTTGACGTGTTTATTTTTAATATTTCCGTGCTTGAATTATGAAAGAATCTTAAAATTGAAGGCTCCCTTATTTTGCTGCGTAATCTTATTATTTCTT
The DNA here is from genome assembly GCA_932273695.1 of Apotomis betuletana. NCBI lineage: Eukaryota > Metazoa > Arthropoda > Insecta > Lepidoptera > Tortricidae > Apotomis > Apotomis betuletana. The sequence continues at coordinate 841,375 of OW026309.1, forward strand.
ATCAAACAGCGCAATCATAATAAGAAGAAAGTTATATTTCTTAGTCATATTGTTAGGCATTTTATTCAGTTGTCTACCTACTTGTAAATCACGCCTCTCCGGGCGCGGCGTGTGTTTTACGAGTCCAACTCCGGCCCATTCAATATTTGTTATCAAAGGAATATCCCTACCGGCGACGCGCGGCGTCATAAACCACCGACATCAATGCCTAATTGTGTCGAGAGACATATTTCCTATTCTAATTTGGTTGAGCTCTTCAATTCATTAATCAAGTTCGATCTCTTCATCAGAAATTGTTGTACCAACATACGTAACGAAGATGAATACCTTCTCTCGAGTACAGGCGGACCGCTACGACCCAGCGTAGCAAGCCACGTAGAGGGCTCGGCTACGACTCCGCGTAGAAGCGCTACGGCCGTGAAACGCTATACTACGATTTCTAATTCAAGACCAAAAAAACTACCACAAGGTTGCCACTACAATAAAATATTTTTACAATAGTAAATTTCTTTTTATCTTTTAAACACGCTAAGCTAATATATTTATTGGTAACTTTAACTCTATGTTTTATCAAAAGAACTAGAAATATTTATTATTACGTAATTACGAGAGGAGATAATAAAAACTTAAACATCGGAGATTTTTGGTACAAAATCTGGTATTGTACTTGTAACATTGTCCATTTGGTGCAAGCCAAGAAACAAACTCAGATGTCATTTAAATTATGTAAATTTTGACAGTGACGTATCTGTCGTAGTTTTTTTGTCTTGAATTAGAAATCCGAGTTTAGACGCGGATATTATTTTTAAAACAGTAAATATAAAATGTCCGTTCATTAGAAATGATCCATCTTTGTATGAGGTCCGCATGGCAAGTTTTTGTCGTTATCAGGAATAATTCGGAGATGATGAAGAAGTGATAGTAAGGAATTGCTTATTGGTTTTTGGAGATAGTTGATAGTAATATACATTTCGAAAGAATTCGTGGTCCTTATATCACAAAATAATTATACACAGAAATTGCTACATTTGTGAAACGACCTCTAAATTTTTATGGGAAAGTTTTGAAAATTGGCACAGGACATTTTTATGTGATTTGGACACAAAAGAACCATGTGGAGATATTCCGAATTTATATTTTTATCACCTAATAGTTTATGCCACAGGTCAATATCACTGGATAGAAAAGTATTTACGGTTTTTTTTGTATGAGGCCTTATCACGCCTACATGTATACAGGGTGTAACCGACGGTGTACCGAAAACTGAAACCATGGCTTCAGACCATTATTCTGGGCTGGAAAATCTTGGAAATTTCTTTGAGAAAATTCACAAATATTCCTCGTGAGTTTTCATTTTTTCTTTATTTTTCCGTTAATCGAACTCTACCGGTAACAATTTTTCATGAAAAATCGCATGAAAATAGCATTTTCCGCAAAACAAACAATGTATCACAAACAGTATTATGTAAGCTTTACGGTACAACACAGAGCGGGTGGAGTGGGAAAGATAACGGTACTGGCCGGTCATTGATCCGCCAGGCCAGTGTGCTCGCGCAGGCCGCTCCGGTCGGACGCATTCTTAATGTTTACCTACCCGCACATTTTATTTGCTTTACTTGCTTGAATGAAAATAATCTTGTTAGACTGTTTCTCTGGTTGCGTTGTTTTTGTGGTTGTATTCATTCATGTCATTCGATGCGCATTGGCGTAACGGTATGTTTTGCGCTGACGCGTGAGTGGAGTGGGAAGCGCCTGGACCGGTCGCTCGCCGCGTGCTCCCCTCCCCGCGCGTCTGCACCCGAGAGAATTGGACGCAATACATACATTGCGCGTCGAGTTTTATAATTTATTTTGGAAAATCTTATCCTTGAGTTTTCCGAGAAAATGAACACTCGTTTTCAGTTCGTGATTATGGTCTAAAACTACGGTTTTCGTTTTCGGTACGCTGTCGGTTACACCCTGTAGACTTAAACTATTTTTGGTACTTTTTACCAGCCTAAGTTAAAGCAAAAAGGTAAGGCTCTGATTATTTATTCTCCACTCGAATGAAGTCGTATTTTAGTCGTAACAGTATATTTAAAACGTGCAATCAACACATCAAATGATATGGAAAACTCAATTTCCTGTCATAGCGAACACAAAAAATGCTCACCGGCTCTTTGCATTTGCCGGACATTGGTCGGATTTGTCAAAATTAAATGGAAACAAATCACACTCAAACAAAAGTCATTGATTGCGGAGCCCGGCAATATAGATCTACAATAAAATAAATAAATAAAATAAAAGTCATTTATTATCAGATTACACAGTTAATTACTTATAAAACTATGTTAGTACCTTGTAAAAGGTTGCATGTAATTACCGTATAACATGAAGGTCGGTATATCGGCGAAGAATATCTGAAACCCACCTCCCTGCTATCATTTTCAGGATGCTATTTGTGCACCCTCTCAACAGCATCAATACAATACAATACAATACAATACAAGTACGCTTTATTGCACACCAAAAAACATTTACACAAGAAATTACAAATAAACAAATTAAAAACGGTAGACAACAGGCGGCATCATCACAGAGGCCGTCTTTTTTTTTAAATAAATATCAGACAACCTCACACAAATCGATCTAGTCCCAAATTAAGCTCAATAAGGTTTGTGTTATGGGTACCAGACGACGATATACATACTTATATAGATAAATATTATACTGGAATTCATAGAATAACCATGACCCAAGCAGAAATATTCGAGTTCATCACACAAATATTTGCCCTGGCCGGGATTCGAACCCGAGACCGCCGGCTCAGTAGGCAACCGCTTACAAACTGAGCCAACCGCGTCGTCAATTATCACCTTCGCTGTGTTTTTAAATACAATTACTTAATTAATTCAATTCCAAAGAGATGTAATAAGGTCTCTAGGCGTCACAACATGCAATAAAATATTCTAAAAGTTCCTCAGAGATGTTAAAGCCTCTAAGGGTCATACTACACTAAGCTATTTCTTAGAGATGTATACAGTCTTTAAGAGTTCAAAATGTTAAATTCAACATTGAATAACTTCAATCGAGTACAGAATTACTTACGTTTACTTCATATAACACTATATAGTATGCGGTTGCTACATATTTCATAGATTGCAAGACATCTGTCCTAAAATACCTAAGTCGTGGATTCCAAAGGATACGCCAAATACTTTCTCGACGTGGACAACGCTGTGGGATAAACTTGGTAAGCGGCATAAATTAAATTAACATAAAATCACTCCCCTAAAAAAAGCAAGAGAAAGAGAAAAATCAACATATTATTGCAGGTGACGTAGGATAAACTCGAGAGGTGCCCTGTGTGTACGTTCGTGCTCGGGTTGCCTCGTTTAGCGTCGCTACAGTTTCACTCGCGATCGGAAAATTCGTTTGTAACAAAACCCTTCAAGTGGTTCGAGTGTCACGCCGCCGCCGCGGGAGCGGGAGTTTTAAACAAACAGCGTTGTAGATAGACGGACATACCTACTTCTACCCGCATAATCTAGCTGGCTCGCTTTTCTCCACGTTTTCCACTTAAATAGATTGACTACGTGTAAAACCCTCTTCATATTGAGTTCTTTTGTTAGCATTTCACTGAATATTTCTCACTCGTAGTTGCTGAAACGGCACAAAACCTAACGGAGCTAGAAAAAACTAGATGGTATTCAAAATCCTTGCTTGCAAAGTATCCCGATCAAGTTCAAACAAAAACTAATTCACCATTGGACCAGTTGTTTCATATGTATGATGCTATAGACAGACTTACAGATATATAGGCACATGATATAAATGTATACATATCATCCCTTATTTTCGTCGGATGTTTGAAACAGTGTACCTACATTGTATCGCCTATAATATTTCTATTTGAGAGCGAGTGATGTGATGTGTCGGTTACCGGCTGGTTAACAAAAGGATCGGTTAGAGGTTCAGAGGTAATTCGTATGCATTGCCAATTTTCATCTGCATGTGCATAATGCTGCGCCAAATAAAGAGGTAGTCTGTCGGGTATGAGATCGCCTCCATATTAATTTTGCTTTATCATTTCTAAGTGCATCTCTGACGTACGCTCCACCGCCCACTGTTATTGCAATCATGAATTTTTTTACTAAAGAACTCGCAATTTTTGTCGAATGTACACCTCAGTAAACCGGTTACAAGTAGCGTAATCTGCTACCCGACCCGCGTTGCTTGCGCTCCAGTTAATAAGCCTGATTTAGCTATTTTCATTTTTGCGGAATAGGATCAAATCTGGTCGGAACATTAGTTGATCCTTGGTAAGCCCCTTATGCGCGAACACAAAGTGTCTGCCGGCCGCTGCGGGCTTTGGTACAAACGGCTTATTAATCTATTATTGTATAGTCAATATATTATGTACCATATTTATTAAAGCGTGGATATTGCCTTCGAGGCTGTTCTCTGGTCAAGGCGGCGGGAGCTCAATCGCTACAAATCAAAATAAAACAAAATCTAAAAAGCAAAGAAAAAACAGGAAAAAGGTTTTATGTGAAAATGAGCTGAACAGATACTATTCCTAACATTGCTCGTTCTACAAATGAAACATCAAATGTAACGGTCGACGTGAACTGCTCACGACGTTATTCTAGGTGTCGCGCCGCGCTGTTCAATCCCGGCCCGGCTCGCCCGCGCTTGCCCACCACTATGTGTGATCCCGCTGTCTCGACATTCCCGAGACATCCCTGTGAGATCATTGTGAAATGTCTCTCGCTGTACAATCCTATACAATGTTCGTGTACGACAGCCAATTTACGATATAACGTATCGAGCACGAGGACAACGTCAAGATTTGTAATACCTAAACAATGTTTCCAGACGAAGACTTGTGAAGACGTAAACAATACGCGACGCCATAAAACGGCACTTCAAAGAAAATAACGCGAGTAGTTCGCGACATCCGGCCAGACGCGAGTCGTTACTGTCCAGTAGGTAATACTGGACACGCCGCGACGCGGCCATTGGCGCTAGTTCGCACAGAACTCATTAATCACTAAATTAAAATCCCGCTGTTACTGTTTTTGTAATGACCTGAACCTGACGGTCAGCCAACCTCTTGCTGTACGTTTACGGGGAAGTGCAATCTTAAAAACACGTCATAGTGATCTTCCGTAGGAAATAAGTTGTTAAGACTGTCTTAAATGGCAGATAGCTCAGGTAAGACTTTAACAAGAAACTTAAGCAGGCCCACCTCACAGTGCCTAGGATATGATGAACCGGTGAGCAGTTGTTAGAGATATGTCGCCAGACGTCTCTCTTCTATTTAATTACAGAATCTGAAGGGACATGTACATTATGTACAAATAGGTAAACAACGTTGGATGTATATTTAACACACAGAAGAAATGTATTATCAGATTAGATTAGATTAGATTTATTTATTTCATAATAATAAATATTTAAAAATTACACTTAGTCAATTTACATGCACTTATACTATGATCGTCATATATATTAATACTAACAGATAAAATGCAACAGCAGAATTAATAATAAAACAGATAAAATAATTACATGTCAAAATTTTAAACAAACAGATAAAAATGTCAATGAAGCTCTTAGACGCATAATGTCCTAAAGTCCCAAAATTTGCAAAACGCAAAATGTCCCAATCGCATAATGTCCTGTGTGTGTGTGTGTGTGTGTGTGTGTGAGTGTGTGAGTTACTGGGTCAGTCAGTGAGTGAGTGGGTGAGTCAGGTAGCGGGTGAGTCAGTGTGTGTGTGTGTGTGTGTGTGTGTGTGAGTTACTGGGTGAGTCAGGTAGCGGGTGTGTCAGTGAGTGAGTGGGTGCGTCAGTGAGTGGGTGAGTGACTGGGTGAGTCAGTGAGTGTGTGAGTGCGTCAGTGAGTGTGTGGGTGGGTGAGTCAGTGATTGGGTGAGTGTGTGTGTGTGTGTGTGTGTGTGTGTGTGTGTGTGTGTGAGTCAGTGTAGCCGCTTCTGCCGCGCATCAGAGATGTTTGCGGAAGCAGGCGTCGACTGTTTCTATGCGACCATGCGCAAACCTCAAAATTCAAGGTTTTTTGTTATTTAATACTGAGAATTAATGGTATTAGGATCATTCGTAATGAAAAGAAATGCACGGCTTTCTCCAGAAAGTAGATTACCAATCTTACCAGTAACTTACCCAATGCTACCAGGTATCTTACCAATGTTACTAGAAATATTACCGCGTCGTAAATACTACAGTACATTCTGTAAAATGACAATAGTTATTTACGATACAAGTGTGGAAGGTAGGTGATTTCAGAAGAGTGTGATTTTTAGTCACGAGCGAGGTACGAGCGAGTGATTAAACAAACACGAGTCGGAAATCATCTTCCACGCGAGTTCCGTACAAAACTTTACTATGCATGTACGAGAAAATAGAAAATACTTTAATACTCACAAAGACTGTTTACATTGGAAAAAAAGTGTTTTGATTGGATTTATCCAACAAGAAGCCGTCGTTCACATTTTTTACTTCGTCAATAACATTTTACGGGTTTAAATTCATGATTCGTCCCTTTATCTCGCCATTATTTCAGCAGATTTGCACAAAACAATTTCAAAATAAACTAGACATCAATAAAAAATGGCGGAGTTATTCGTAAAGCGCGCTCGACATATCTACTACTGCGCATGTGCAAAAGTTTTTTTTTTATATTCGTCTTATGTCAAAATGGCACAAGCGCGTGTATATTCAGCCAAATTTATTTAATGAATAACGATTTAAAGTTCGTTTATTAATCAAATTTTATATGTAATGTAATTAATGACGTGTTAAATGAATTAATTAATGAAATATTGGTTTTATTGTACTTTTATACGTGATAATAATCGGTATTTGACTTATTTATCAAACTTTTTGTGAATAATAAAACCTCTTTGCGTCAGGCTGTCAGATACGACTAGAAATAAAAAAAAAAAATGAAAAGTAAAAAGCACTAGTGCGGAAAAGTAGTACTTTCCGCACAGTTTGAATGCCTAGAATACGCTCTTTTCGAGCACATGCATTGTAAAACACTTTACTTCTAGGTTTCATTGTGACGCATTATATTCTTCACTCACAACACAATACAAATACGTGCACTTTGAGTAATTCCATGGTCCAAACGGCCTGGCCAACTGACCAAGACCCGGCATCGTAAACGTAAAACTGAGTGCGGCACGTTACCGTGCCGTGCAGATATACAGTGCCGTGCCGTGTTGAGCGGATGCACGGTACGGTGCCGCGTCGCGTAAAATGCACGGCGAGGCAACGTCGCTAAACCCTTTTCCTGCATTGTTTTCGATATTTTATTGTCAGTTTGTACCTACTGTGTTTTTATGCAAGATGGTGGACAGTATAAATGCCGATTGTCTCGTTGGTAAAATAATTAATGAAAATAAAAATAAATATTTCAAAATATGTGCATCGTGACACAAGAGAAAGATAGGGGTTCAGCACGAATCTTCTTTTCTTCGTGGGTCTTGTTAACAACAACAAAAGCAGAATACGTGTGATGAAATTTTTGACGCTGCCTGAATAATTGGATCATTCAACTTCAAGTATCACGGCGTGGCACCTTTGCATGGGATTGGTCACATTTCCACCGTGAAACGGCGCGGCGTCGTGGATTTTTACGATGTCAGTGCATACAAAAACCACCGTAAAAAATCACAACGGCGCGCCGTTTCACAGTTCCGGCGCCGTACCGTGGTGATGGGGCCAGACCCTAAAATCCACGTCGCCATGCCGTTTTACGGTGACCAGGCCTATTCGTACCCATGGTCCTATGCAAGATGAGAAATTTGAACGAAAGAGACAAAAGGTTGTTGCATAAGGTTTATTGAACTACGCAAATAACCAATAACTTAAGTATATTTCATTACTTTCATTAGTCTCGTATCTTACCACCTTTTGGGAATCTTACTGGTAAAGGCTGATTTAGACGATGCCAATTTTGAGACGCCTAAATTACGGCGCCAGTGATTACCGCACAGCACACCTCCGACCGTTTAGACAATGACTATGTTCAGCCGCCTAAATCTCGCCGCCAGTCGTGTTTACACAGTGCTTTTTTTCAGTACCAGTCATTAGTGGCAGCGAGAGACGCGGAGGGGGGGTCACTGGCGCCAAAAAATAGGCTCGTGTTCTATTCCGCGCCAGCGCTGGCATGCGGCGAAAAAATGGCGCGGAAAGTGTTTATACGGTGCCTTTTCGAGGCGCCGTAATTTAGGCGTCTCAAAATTGGCATCGTCTAAATCAGCCTTAAGATTGGAAAGTTACTAGTAGTATTACCAAATAGAATGTTACTGGTAACCGGTATCTTACCGCGACCCATCACTAGGGGCAATACGCATGCGACTCCCCTGAAGTCGCCCATCCATAAGTTGCGGTAACCGCTTACCATCAAGCAGGCCGTACGCTTGTTTGTCACCGTGGTATAAAAAAATATAGCATAGGTAATTTCACCGTTTGTGACGCGCTTTATTACAGGAATCAATAACACTGGAAGCCAATTCATTCCTTGGCCATTTGCATAAGTTGTATGCCCGAAAGCACAGCGATTTGACGTAAACGTAAGCCATTTGATGAAACTAGCTGAGCTTCTGCTAAGGGTTCAAAAAGTGAGCGTGGAGTATGGTCTACATATTAATCGACCTAAGAGAAAACTCACGTTACATTACAACGAACGGCAGAACTATCCGACCTCGATACCGTGGATAAATTTATCTACCTTAGATCATTAGTTGCCGCGCATGGTGACTGTGAGAAAAGCCCAGATAGCAAAGGTAGCAGTGAAGCGGCTAGAGAAGATCTGGAGGAACCGAGGTATTAGCAGAAAAAAATACTGATCTTGTCTATATTTCTATACGCTTAAGAAACCTGGATCCTTAACGCACGCATTCGGAATAGGATTGACGCATTCGAAATGTGGTGCTGGCGAAAAATGTTAGAAATCTCTTGAACAACCCGTCGCACAAGACGTCGATGCTAGTCGAACATAAGATCAAGTGCCGCTTATCAACCATTTTCCTTCAGCGAATCCTGTAGTACTTCGGTCACGTGGCTAGACGCGAGGCAGATAGTTTGGAAAAGCTCATTGTAGTTGGCCACGTGGAAATAAAAAGGGCGCGTGGAAGATCACGGATCCGATAGACCGGTGCCGTGAAAGAAGCCTGTCAGGAACCTGAACAGGCCTCAATCCGAGAGATAGATAACTATGTGGAGAGGAGAGCTTTGGCGATAGATACCAGCCTCAAATGACCACGACCCTGAACCATGAAGGAAGCGAGGAAGAAAAAAAAGAGGAATACATATAGTCACACACACTCACGCATAAAGTTACACACACATATACTCGCTCACACACGCACGCACACACACACACACACACACACACACACACACACACACACACACACACACACACACACACACACACACACACACACACACACACACACACACACACACACACACACACACACACACACACACAAACACTCACTCACCCAATCACTGACTCACCCAATCACTGACTCACCCACCCACTCACTCACTCACTCACCCACTACACACACACACACACACATTTTGCGACTTTAGGTCAATATGCGATTAGGTCATTATGCGTTTAGGTCAATTTGCGTTTAGGACATTTTGCGTTCGTAAATTAGGGCATTATGCGTCTAAGGCAAATAAATGGATTGTCAAATACACAATAACATGACACTGTAAAACGAATAATTTTTAAGTAACTAACATGTTCTACAAATTATAATTTTAATAATATTATAATTATATGTATATCTGTCCATGACGTGTAAAATGAATTTTTTATCAATAAATATCTGATTCTGATTCTGATTCTGATTAACAAGGTAAAAATAACAAAGTCAAATAAGGCAATAATTAGGAATAAGGTCAAAAGTAACTTAGGTATTGTCAGTATATAAATTAATTTCATAATTACCAAAACTGGAGTATAAATAAAAACAATGTCAATTAAAATATAAATTACGTTTCCATATACTCATTTACTGAGTATAATGGATTATCCAATAAAAAGTTTCTCAATTGTCGTTTAAAACTGTCGTCAGATGGCTCGGTTTGTAATTCCGCGGGTAGACGTTCATAGAACGTGGGACCGATGACGCGCGGGTTTTTACAGGCAAGCGCCAGGCGACGCGGAACTGTCCTGAGTCTTCCTGTTGATCTAATTTGTTTGCCCGATACCTCAACACGCGCAAACATTGGCAAATTATTTCTCACGTTGGAGTAGTAGGGCCTCGTGCAGGGCCCGTCCGGATTGTTACTACCGTCTTGCCTGCTAACCCACCGCCAAACAGCAATGTTCGCATTGTTGTGTTCCGGTGTGGGGGTATGATAGCCGGTGAAATTACTAGCATAGAGGCATTCCATCTTCGTCCTCCAGGTAGGCAAGCACTTGTGACTCCTCTGGTGTTGCAGGTGTTTATGGGCGACGGTAATCGCTTTCCATCAGGCGATACGTTTGCTCGTTTGCCCCCTATGACATAAAAAATTAAAAAAAAACGTACATTAAAACCTCAAAGATGTAACGTAAGTATTTGATTGTAGGTACATAAAGTTGACTGTAGGTAGTGATCCATCGTATGTAACCGCATGCAACACAATCACAATCGCCGTTTACGTTTGACGCGTATCTGATTGAGGCTGCGATACGGAGGCTGGAGAGGGCTCGACGTCTCCCCTCGTCATTGCCGGCGCCAGGCCCGGGCGGCCGGACCGGACCGGATCGAGGGCTCATTGTGCCAGTGCCGACAGTGGTGATACTAATGTGATTGATGATGATTATTTGCTAGTTTGTGACGATATTTCAGAATACTTATTCAACTGACATTTGATTTCGAGATATGAGAAAAAGTGCGGGAGATCTACATTTCCATGTATAATATATCTATATAAATAATGACACAAAGGTAAATTAAGAAAGAAAAATCTAATGCGATCCACTACAATCTAAGCAGGGCATGAACCTGCGACCTCTGCGTTACCGGCGCATTGCTCTTCCAACTGAGATATTAGATCGCTACGTCAATCACACCAAATCTTTCATTCCATAATTCATACGCTACTGGAGCGCCCTCTGCGTCATATATGTTTGAAATGCTTATGCGCATTAGCCATACCCTAGGATGTGCGCTTTACACGCACGAATTACCTTTGAGTCATTATTTATAAAAATAAAGAATGTGGTATTTCCACATAAAAAATAGAATCGATAAAAAAGATTCTATAAAAATATAATATATCTATGTTCATGAGATTGAAAATTGTAGCTAAACTAAGCTCTAGACCTCATTATTTGCTGTAGCTCTTCGTCGCATGGCCACAAATAAATCCACCTCAATAACATTGCATTTCCTAATAAGATATCGTTGGTCGGAGCGGTACCGCTCCGAACGCAACCGTACCAATAGGCTACATATTATTTAAATATGCAGCCTATTGGTACGGTTGCGTAACGTTACGCAATTTTACGTATTACTTCACAGTGGGTTTATTTCCATTTCCGGGATGTAACATTGTTATCAATCAGTATACACCAAGCAGTATCCGTAAAATATGGGTATATATTTACATAACATCATCAAAAATTTGGTAATTTGGAAGTTATAAAACTTTAGCTGTAATGATTGTGGTGATATGTTTTACTCATCTGGTACAAAACAAACAGCCTAATAGTCATTACCTGAAGACATGCAACAAGCCAATAAGCATTTCCGCATCTCTGTGTAGAACTGTGTACGCTCGTACTGCTCGTATTGCAAAGAACATAATAATAAAATAGTTTTCCAATTGCAGCCTTAACGACATCTTTTACAGCTTAATTCACAGCGAGCAGCGGAGCTCACGTTTCATTTTACGCCAAGAACAGTACCGACAGCTATGACATTAAGCAAATATTTTTTTAGTTAGATTTATGGTACGTTGTTAATGATGAGTACTGCTCGATATTTCCCAGTCCATGGATCTTACTCAGGAGTCCACGGATCGGATCGACACATTTCAAAACAGTGCTATCGAAAATGACTCAGAATATAATAATCCAGATAAAAGTCGGCCCGAGACCATTACACACAACGTCGGTGAAGGATTTCTTAATTTTTTTGGTGTTTGGCTTTCCGAAGGATAATTAAATTAGAGTTGGTCCTGTAAAACAGCACCAGATATCGAAAGCTCCTGCATAAAAGTATCAACTTTTAAGTTCTTATACATGTACAAATTTACCTCTCTCACACCTCTCCTCTACGTGGCATATCATTTATTATCAAAAATAGGTCGCGCAGTTTAATATGCCGCCTAACGAGGCGCTTCCACACGACGGCGCATTTCGCGGTGTGGTGGCGCCCTAAACCACCATCCGCATTCCACGGGATATTGACAGGTTTCTACGAGGAAATATACCCCACATTAAATGAAAATTTTAACTTGATACAAACTGTTGGGTAACTGCATTATATTCCAGAGAAAAGGAGTATAAAATAAACCCCGCATACCTTCACTACTCAGCCCGCCGCGAGCACCCATAAATACTGCGGGTACGGATATACAGCCGACTGTGGCGTCATAAAGTTAACAATCAGCATATAGGTAAATATAGCACCTACTCTTTTATTGTTTATTTTTTTTGCTCATTCCTCTACCCAAAGGTTGTCTGGAAGAGATCGCTCCTTAGCGATAAGACCGTCTATTGTCTACCATTTTTAAATTAAGTTTTCAATTGTAAAAATTCTTGTTGGTGTGCTATAGTAAGTAAACACTTTATTGTACACAAAAACAGTTAAAAATACATTTATTACAAATAACATATCGTTGCCTATCAATTGCTATCAAGAACAACGGCACAATCCGAAATGTGCCGTTATTTAATTATAAACTATTTTTCAACAAGTTAAGGTTTAATCGAATAACGTCACAGTTCGGACTGTGCCGCTGTTCTTGATAATCATCGATATAGGCAGCATTCCAGCTAACCTGTATAATATTCTGAACACCAGTTATAGTATTGTATAAATAACTGGTGTTCAGAGCCTAGGCAGCAGCGGAAAGGGCGCGAGCGCTGCGGTTTGATTCCCGGTTTGATTGAGATGTGGAACTTACACAGGCGTCCGCAACTTCGCGCATAACCCTCTATTTCTACGATAGTTTGGTAAAAGTATTCTATAACCTTGCCAGTATGTATCTCAAGTATACCTACGACACATTTTAATTTAACAACTTTATACTTAATATAACGTAGAGAACAATTTCAGCGTCTTTAGATTTGGTAATAACATGTCTGACTAGCAACCGAAGGCTTGTGAATTTGTGTTAGACTTAAGGTGACTTTATTAAGTTACTCACAAGTTAATTTAAGTCTGTAGGATTATAGCAATCTGCTAAAGTGGCTTACACAATTTATTACGTACCAATGTTTACATTATAACAAAAATCAAACTTCTAAGTTGTCGAAATTAACAGATACGAGCGTTTATGCTACATTTGTGGACACTGGCAAGTGAATAGGGCATTTCCCGTTGACCTATAATCATGAAAGGCAAGAAGTATCATCAAGTATCATCATGTAGCACACGGCAATATTAAGGTACAAAAAAAAACATATTTTTTAGTTAAATTACAATAAATATATTTTTTAGTGTGTAATCACTTAAATATATATTTATTGTAATAGATAAACTTATTTGTAGTCGATAAAACGACTTATGTCTATACATATATATTTATCGAGACAACAGTTTTCCATCACAACGTTAAGCTTGTGCCTCAAACCAGTTTAACTTTTTTTCAGAGCATAATTCAGTGCTTTCATAGTTTATACGGAACTCTCGGTGCGCGAGTCCGACTCGCACTTGACCGGCTTTTTTATCATTGTTAATGATTTTTATCAAAAATATATAGTTGACAATGCGAATCCTAACTGAAGCCTCAAGGGACTGTGTTCTTAAATGGCGGTCGTCGATGATCGTCGTTTGTCGCGACGGGAGGCATCATCACTTCCCGCCTTCCCGCCGTGACGGAGTGCGTGCAAACGACTTCAGCTCGCGCCGCCACCCATCCCGCCATCCGTCACGGAGAACAATGGCCAACTTAGTGATGAAAACTGAGCGAGACGAGCGAAACGGAACCCTCGCCTGCACATCTCGTAACGTGGAGATATGTTCCTCGTTTAGCTTGATTTAACATTCGATATTAACATTAGGGAGTACATAATCTTTCCCTTCACCTATACATATGGCGTCATATTGTGTGTTTTTTTTAGTAATATCGTTTACTAATATAGGATACCGAGGCCGCGGTATTGAGCAATAGCGAGACTCTTTGAGCCTCATTTAGCACGCAGTTGATCGTTATTACTCGCGTGTTGTAAAAACACGGCGGAGCAGGCGCGGTGAATGGAGGAGCGCTGTTCGAACATAACGCGATCCGGCGCACGGACACGGACACGCCGTGTAAACACAAACAGCCCCGAGCAGGTGCGATACCCGGTGCGTGTATCGACGGCCGATAAAAATCATAAATAACTCATTTGGACGCGTTTTTATTCTAAGATTAGCCGGAGGAAACGAAATGTTTGATGTTGATCTTAAACATATTATTTTGGTAAGCGGGACAGCAGCCCTTTGAATTGTAGTTACATTGGGAAATAAACAAGCGTTTATGATGAGAGCTGCGATCTACGGAATTATGACGAATGTTTTAGCAGTCTCAGAAATACAGAGCTTCTAAAAATACGTTACTAACGCAAAATGATAACTTGTTTGTGTAATGAACGCTGCGAGCGCGCGCTGGCGGTAATCTCAATAGTCCGACATACTTGCTCCGTAATAAACTAGAAATTCATGGAAAAGATACCCTTTCAGCCGACATTGCGGTGGAAAACGAGTTTTGTGGTGGTCGCTTCGAGCGGTCAGCTAATTGACCTTGCAACATCTAACAAACAGATTTTGATAAAAATACCTCGCCGCATACACCAATCCCGAAATGTAAAAAAAGGAAAACATGAACTTGGGTGGTTAACTAACCAAGACGTTTGCGGAGGCGAAACAAATAAATCCGAGTAAATATTATTATGAATACTTATCAAAAGGTATCGGTCCGTACTCATAAAGCGTCTGTTTGTCGGGGTCGCGCCGGCGCCGCCGCGCGCTGCACTAATATTTGTACAGCTACAGTCCATCAAAGAGACTGGACGAGTCTTTAACCCCGCCTTATCCAGCGTGGATTTAAAACATCTATTAAGGCGCTCAGACAGTCGAAACCAATATGAAACCAGCGAGGCAGGTAATCCCTCTACAAATAAGTATCTCATTAGAGTTCTAAACATATTTGTGAAATTGGTATAAAAACTTTTACAGTGTAATTATTTCAGCGTTTCACATTTTTCCTGGCTGCAGTGTTGTTAATTTTCACAAGGAATATTTGTAAGAGTACTTTAATGAGAATAAAGAGGGACGCCAACGAGCCCTGTGTGTATCGTGTGCGCTGTTTTTGTTTTGTTTCATCAACAGCGGCGGGCGTCAGACATACACATTACAAAATAGCGCACTACAAAAACAAGTTGCTGTAGTCGCATGATGAAAAGCTTGTTCGTTCGAGCCGGGGCAGCCGGCGCTGGAGAAGTTCATTAATGAAATATGGCCATATTTTTGTGGTATTCGGTAACGCCATTTTGGTTATTTCATTTCACTTCGATATATTAGCGAGATTTAGTAATTACTACAAGGCACCTGACAAGGCGGAACGACCGTTTAGGAAACTGTCGCTGTGGAGGCCCTCCGGAGGACATTTATCTTACGTTAAAACATATTTCAGATTCATTCTTAAGTGAAGGATAAGACATCTTCAACTTCAAGATACAGGCTTAACCTAGTTTGGTACTTACCGGATATTGATACTGTATGTAATCATTTTCTGTTATTAAATAAACAATTCTATTCTATTCTTGGCCGTTCTATTCTATTATTTCTTATTATTCTGGGGCCGTAAAGTGCTCGAGTGGAGACCTCGGACCAGCAAGCGCAGCGTAGGACGTCCACCTACAAGATGGACAGATGACCTTATAAAGTTCGCCGGAAGGCGCTGGATGCAGGTCGCTTCCAACCGGTATATATGGAAGTCCAAAGGGGAGGCCTATGTTCAGCAGTGGCGTCCTATGGCTGAGATGATGATGATTCTATTCTTTACAAGAAAATCAAGATACTTATTACCATTGTTGCGTTGCTGCGCTGTTCGCTGTCTGAAGCCGAACATTTACCAGAGTTCCGGTTCCCATGTTAAAGCATCATATTCAAAAGAACTATTTATTGATATCACATCCATTCTAATATTATAAATGCGAAAGTGTGTCTGTTTGTCTGTTACCTCTTCACGCTTAAACCGCTGATCCGACTTAGATGAAATTTGGTATGGAGATAGTTTGAGACCCGGGAAAGGATATAGGATACTTTTCATCCCGAATAAATTTAGTGTTCCCGTGGGATGAGCGGATAACACCGCGGGGCACAGCTAGTATTTTATATAAAAAAAAAACGCGTCGTCTCAAACGTGATGGTACGTTCATGGTCTCGAAGGGACTCAGTCCAGTTCTGTTATCTTATACCTTTAAACGAGCAATTCTTGTATCGGGGGGCACGGCAGTGCCCCCGCCAAGTCGAGCGCGAAGCAAACACTGCCGTACCATCCTTTACTGGAACCATTTCGCCGCATTTTCAGGCCCCTATTTGAGCACCTCTGGATAAGACCAGAACGCAGAAATTTTCGTCATCCAGTAAGCTATAATCACATACTTTAAATCCAAAATTTCAAGTCTGTAGGTCACTTAGTTCCGAAGTTAAGCGAAAGCAAAGTTTCGCATTTACGACACTCACTCACTCACTCACTCACTCATGATCATCAGTAAAGAAGTAGTACTTCCCATAAATTCAGAGACCTGAAATTTGGTACAGAGTTAGGGTTTAATGGCCACATAAAGCGAAAACTATAAAAATTGGCCAAGTGCGAGTCCGACTCGCGCATGAAGGGTTCCGTACCATAAAACAAGTTTGTTGTATGGGAGCCCTTAAATGTTTATTTTATTTTATTTTTAGTATTTGTTGTTATAGCGGCAATAGAAATAGATCATCTGTGAAAATTTCAACTGTCTAGCTATCACCGTTCTTGATATACAGCCTGGTGACAGACGGACGGACGGACGGACAGACGGACGGACAGCGAAGTCTCAGTAATAGGGTCTCGTTTTTACCCTTAGGGGTACGGAACCCTAAAAACTAGGATAATCGAAGATCTGGAGTACTCTGATTAGAAAACACAAGAGCCCAACGAAACTATTAGAGATCGACATACCGCCTTTACAAAAAATATTCAACTTGTTGTTGTGTTCGGTTGGCCGCCGTCGCGACTGATCGTCTCTCCTGATGATGGATCGCGTACCGATTCGAAACATGTCGAGTGTTATTCGATTTCTACGACGTGAGTAAACCCGTTTAAGTATTTTAATATTCAACTTGGTGGGCCGCTTCATTTGATGTCAAAAATCCAAGGTCTGAAGTATTTTGACGACGCGTTTGGCTCGATTTGTAAACACCTGCCTACTGAGCCGGCGGTCCCGGGTTCGAGTCCCGGCCAGGGCAAATATTTGTGTGATGAACTCGAATATTTGTGCTTGGGTCATGGTTGTTCTATGTATTTAAGTATATATTTATCTATATAAGTATGTATATCGTCGTCTAGTACCCATAACACAAGCCTTCTAGAGCTTAATTTGGGACTAGATCGATTTGTGTGAGGTTGTCCGATATTTATTTATTTATTTGATGAAGAACCCTCGGCTGGTCTCAGCTGTATTAGAGATATAGTAATGCCCCCTTCTACTATTGGTACATACAAAAATCGACTGTCATTGCAAAAATCCAGCGTAGTGGGATACATCTACTTTAATCTAGCCTATAGCGTCCCACAGCTCATAATCCCGAAAGTTCATAATACCTACAGTTGAAATACCGATGGTCAAAATACCGAAAGTTCAAAAAGCCGATATTCGATAAACCGAAGCTCAAATTAACTATTTTCAGAAAATCGAAAGTTGAAAATCTCGAAATTTCATAATCCCGAAAGTCAATGAGCACTTTAAAAGTGTCAGGACACTAAACTAATCTGACTTTTCCGTGGAATCGGGTTTGACAGCTTCGGTTCTGTGGCAAGTCGATTAAGAAAAGGAAAGACTCCGGGAAAGTGGGAAATTAAGTATGACACTAAATATTCGATGTTATGATAAAATATTCTGTCATGGACTGCCAACCGAACCGAACTTGTCTGGAACCGAAGCTGTTAACGCTCGCCTCCACAGGTTCGGCTTTTTAGTCACCTTCGGCGACCAGCCTCAGCCGCTGCGACTCGCTTGATGCCCGCACTTTCTTACGCTAGGGCCACAGTTCATTACTTTTTAGAGATAAACAAGCAGCTCCATCGAGACTTGGCTAGTTTTTTACAGAATGTTTTTGGTGGGATATTTATTTACCTATATGTATATAAATTTATTTCTGTGATCTCCGAAACGGCTCTAACGATTTCGCTGAAATTTGGTGTATAAGGGATTTTCGGGGGTAAACAATCGATCTAGATTAGTCCTATGTTTGGGAAAACGCGTGTTTTTGAGTTTTCATGCGTTTTTCTTACCAAGCAGAATATGGTCGCCGATTTCGTCCTGCCGGCCACTGTCAGTCTGGTCCAGCAGGTTAAGACGTGGAGGGCAAGAAACGGGTGTTGCGGGTTCAAATCCCGCTCGGTGACTTATTTTGTTTTTTTTTTATATGTTCAATATTTATATATAATTTTTGAATTTTTATTATTTTTAGAAAAGTTAAAAAAAAATGTAGTTAATGTTTGAGATAACAATATATATTTCTCATAAATATGTCTAACATTGAACTATACTGATAACGTGAATAAAATTAATGCTTTTGAGTTTTTGGGTGAATCAACTTTTTTGTGTTGTTTACTCTGTCCCCGTCGTCCAAGTGACATCTTCATACTGTTTCATAGAAAAATGCTTAGGTTGTTTGAGGGACATATTTTGCGTAACCATAGCAACAAGGTGCACTTAAAAGTTGATTCACCCTTTTATTTTATTGAGACTTATGAAGCAAAAGTGCAAAATGAAAAATTTACCTATGAAAATTTTAAACACAGTTTCTCGGGTATTTTTTGTGACGCCGTCTCTCGAATAATGCCATAAAAACGAAATATGTGTAGATTATCACCTAAACACCACCATATTACAATAAATAGTAATAACCGAGCAAAGCTTGGTCGCCCAGGTACTATTATAATAATGAGCTATACTATTGCAACTTCAACCTATATAGTGACTTGGCAAAGACTATATAAATTTGTATGCGTTTCTTTGTTACTTTCTTCTATAATAATATACTCTAAATTGAACTTCTCTACACGATTAACACAAAGGCATAGTGCGGCAATGTTCACAAGGTAAGTGATCAAGTGGATACGGACGACGACGGAGAAAATTGCAACTATACCTGTAGCTCTACCATGAGTTTACAAATACCGTGCTCGCTTGCGACTGCGTAGCGGATTTGTATGAAGAATTTTTACGGCGCCTCTAGCGGATACTTATAGAACTACCAGAAGCGGTCGGCACCATGAGTCGTATGAGCACGCTAACGTGAACTCGATTCAAAAGTTCGTGTATCAAAACGTCACGAAACGAAGTCGTCTCTTTCTAACTATATTGCCAAGGCTGAATAAGAATAATATTGGCCAGAAGACATGGAGTTGGAGTACGATTTATTATGCTATCTGCAATGCAAGACATTTTTAGAGTAGAATATTATGTCAGTGAAAGCTATAATAACATGAAAAATAACCACGCAATTCAGAAACGGGAGTGTAAATTGGCACTTAGTTGTGTACAAAGTGTAATTCCGCTGCATGAAAAAATAACTTTTCAGTCAAGGATGTGCCCCGAACCAAACACAAAGTACGAGCCGCGTACGTGACTGATTGTCAACGAAAGTTACGGCCAAATTGTGTTTTGGCTGCAGGATGCAGGTATACAGTTGCTTTTTGGATGTGGGTCCATCTTCGGTCCGAGGAGCCTTCATTCAGCCTTCTTCACTTCTATACAATGCTACTGGAAAAGGTCTACTGTCTAAAGTAGGGGCTACTCTGAAGGACATCACTATGCAGCAGCTGTCCAAAAAGGAAGTGCCTGACAGACCAAGTTCATCGGCCTTATATGATTTTATTTCAGAAGCATAAAAGAGGAAATTAGACAACTTACAATTGCTAAAATATCAACATACTGTATTATACATTACTCATTACACTCTTTTAACATTGATCAACCAGCTGAGATTAAGACAAACGTAGACAAAGACAAGCTTGTTGAAACAATGAAAAAAACATTCACAGACTCCGGCAATAAGGGACAGAAGAAGCGATAGGGAAGCAGAAAGAACAGCTTGTGGTGTGAAATGAGAGATGGCCGAATCACAATCAAAGCTTCGAAGGTACATACACCAGATGGTGTGATAAATATATAAAGCGGTGCGACTCTAGTGCGACTGTCTGTCCCGGACGTCCCAAGGATAGCCCTCAGACCTCGCCAGCGCGACCTGTTGGCTGTGCCGCCGTCGTCCACCGTGTCGCTCAGGAACTTGCCGCTGCCCCGAGCCCTCTCACTTCTCAATGCGCTCCTGGCATCGACACCTGAGTGCGACTTGTTTGGGTGGTGATGGGTGGCTGTGCGCAGTGAATGCTTGAGATTCTGTGAGGCGATGGATGCTAGGTGCTCAACTGTTCCTATGTAATTTTGTATGTTTCCTTTAATTTTAATCTAAGTTTCATGACGCATTGGTTGTACTGTAATGTCATGTTAATCTTTTTTTTAAATTTAAATAAATTAAAAATAAATAAAATATCATATAATGAAACATGTACATACAAAAGTCTATTTTATCCGCTAGTGTGTAAAATTAATTTGTATTTCAAAACAATGATTGTGATTCTCTTTATATGTATGCTTTTGTCTTATTCATATCATTTAGATTTGAGTGTGTTATCTTAAATTTGTAATGGTAGGCCTTATACATTTTTGAATGTATTATTTTCATATTCTGACAAATATATTGATAATTTCAACCAACTTTTTAAAGTGAATATTACTATTCCCTGAGTTATAGATAGTAACATAGCTATTTCATGCTTTCATGTCAGGAAGGCTCAAACAATGAATATACACAATGTAATCTGTTTAATTTATTTTATTTAAATATTTTTTTATTTCCCTTGCAACATAATAACATCTTGTATGTAATCACAAATTAATAAAACAGCTTCTAATCAATTTTGTTATCTCTACCACCCAAAAAATGAAAATACTTATTTAACTTTCTACCAAAAGAATATTATACATTACATTCAGTCATAATTTACTTATTCTAACAAATACTTCAATAGTTTATATAGATCACTATAAAATTATACTGAACAACAAAAGTTTCTTTTCAATTAAACACACATTATTTTTGACACAGTAATTGTTCAACGGAGTCCGTAATGCTTAATGATGAAATAGCTATGAACGGTGACAAATGAACAGTATTTCTCTCAGCCGTTTTGACAATGCCTGACTTCATTAGCAATGGCTTTTTATGCAGGTATTTGAGGACCTGTAATAGTTTCTTCATCTGCTTTTTTGTAATTCTGAAAAAATAAATATTCAAAATAAGTAAGTACCTAAGATAGCTTAAGTGTAAAAAATTATATAGATAATATCATGATTTTTTTAATAAACTGATATCATACCTCAAGTCTGAATTATTTGTAGTATTAGGTATAACATCATCTTTCAGTGTGCCGCGTCTAGCATTCTTTTAGACAGTGAAATTTTGTTGACACATCCAACTATGAAAAGTATCTTTTAAAGCCCATTTTGTACCTCATGTAGTGTGTCTTTTTCCATCTGAAATTTAACATCATAGCTGATATACCAACAATCTAATATTATATTTAACAAAACAGCACAGAAACTATACTTAAAGAATATTTTTTTGTAATCCTAGAGTGCAGAACATCCAGGAGGTTAGGAATTAAAGATATTATTTTGCTTTGTTCTATGTAAACTTATAGTAAGTAATAGCTGGTATGTACCTTCTATGATCTACACACATAATTCATTTTAATGTGATAAAATGGCATTTGGATCTCTCCGAGCCAAGTATCGCCTCATTTATCGCCTTGTGCGTGTTAAACAAACAGATTCTGTGGACTATTTATAGATTACACATTGCGGCACCAGTTAGGTATACAGCATACACCATTTTATCCAATAATTTTGAAGAAAGTCGATGATTGTACTTATGTTAAGTAAGACAAAACAAGTATTTATTTTTTATTTATTACATTACATGTGACTTGATATGACGTCTAGTCTAGTGTTGCCAACTCCAAACAAAATTAACCCTAAATCTGAAGTTGAAACTAAAATCCGCTCCAGACCTTCGATCCGATCCGATTTATCGAAGCAATCGGATACTGTGTAGTACAATTGTCCGATTTATTGGAAGAAATCGGATAATGTGTAGTACAAATTTGTTGGGATATTTTTTCCGATAAATCGGATCAGATCGAAGGTGCTATGACGTGCGGTAAGTTTTTAGTTTTTAAAATATATGCTGTCATCTGTCTTGTTGTGGTCTTAATATAAAACTCAAATAGAAAACATCATTTATCTTGTTTGTGTTTATTTTATTGCCATTCCAATGGTTAACTGAGTACTTACAACTTCCAAATTCCACTGCTGGGCTGGGTCCAACATTCGTTCCCCACTTCAATATACACCCTAATATAATATTTAAATATTTGTTTCTGTATGTAAAGAAATTATAAGAAAATACATAAAATAACCCTAATCTATGACAACTATGCCTGCATAGATATTTAATCTTCAACCT
The DNA here is from genome assembly GCA_932273695.1 of Apotomis betuletana. Classification (NCBI taxonomy): domain Eukaryota; kingdom Metazoa; phylum Arthropoda; class Insecta; order Lepidoptera; family Tortricidae; genus Apotomis; species Apotomis betuletana. The sequence goes on from OW026309.1 coordinate 864,401, forward strand.
ATCCGTAAAAAAATAAGCTGTCAATAATTTCAAGCCTAACGTCATTCATTTTTTTTTATTAGACGCCAGACCTAAACCGGTTCCAAACCTTCCGATCTGATCCGATTCATCCGAAGCAATCGGATAATGTGTAGTGCAATTGTCCGATTTATCGGAAGAAATCGGATAACGTGTAGTGCAATTGTTAGGGCATTTCTTCCGATAAATCGGATCGGATCGGAAGGTCTGGAGCGGGTTTTAAGTAACATATACATTGTGTCATAATTTTAGACTTACAACTTTTTAGAATAAGTTTTTTTTTTAGGGTTCCGTACCCAAAGGGTAAAAACGGGACCCTATTACTGAGACTTCGCTGTCCGTCCGTCCATCCGTCCGTCCGTCCGTCCGTCCGTCCGTCTGTCACCAGGCTGTATCTCAAGAACGGTGATAGCTAGACAGTTGAAATTTTCACAGATGATGTATTTCTATTGCCGCTAAAACAACAAATACTAAAAATTAAATAAAATAAATATTTAAGGGGGGCTCCCATACAACAAACTTGTTATAGATTATGTAGATTATGGTACGGAACCCTTCATGCGCGAGTCGGACTCGCCTTTGCCCAAATTTTTAATTAATATTAAAATAATTAGTAAATAAGGCCTAGTTTCCCCTCTGGGTTGGAAGGTCAGATGGCAGTCGCTTGCGTAAAAACTAGTGCCTACGCCACATCTTGGGATTTAGGTAGCCGACCCTGATTGAGAATTCATTCTCTACAATATGGGACAAAGGCTAGGAGGATGAGGATGATGATTAAAATAATTAGTAACTTCTGGAAAAAATATAAAAACAGTGATTAAGTCCTCTTTTGAAGCGGAATACAGAAAAGTAATAAAATTGTAGTATTAAAAATATGAAAATCAATCGGACAATGTGTAGTGCAATTCACAGCACTACACATTGTCCGATTGCTTCCGATAAATCGGTTTGGATCGGAAGGTCTGGAACCGGTTTAGGTCTGGAGTCTAATTAAAAAAAAAACAATCTAAAACCGGTCAAGTGCGAGTCGGACTCGCGCACCGAGGGTTCCGTACAAACACTTTCCATCCTTAAGTAGTTAAGTTAAGTTTGCACCTGGTATGTATAGCGCTCCATACAAATGAGGAATGAGGTGCAAAGTTAACGCAACCAATCCCTTTGTTGTATGGGAGCCCCTCTTAAATATTTATTTTATTTTATTTTTAGTATTTGTTGTTATAGCGGCAATAGAAATACATCATCTGTGAAAATTTCAACTGTATAGCTATGACCGTTCTTGAGATACAGCCTGGTGACAGACGGACGGACGGACGGACGGACAGCAGTCTCAGTAATAGGGTCCCGTTTTTACCCTTTGGGTACGGAACCCTAAAAACGAATGACGTTGGGCTTGAAATTATTGACAGCTTATTTTTTCACGGATAGGTTGAAGACTAAATATCTATGCAGACATAGTTGTCATAGCCTCGTCCTGCCCAGGCCTTAAATTCTTACTTGCTAAATATGCCCAGTGTCATTCCTAAAGGACAATATAAATGTAAACGTTCCTGCCCAGAACAATTTTCACTTAAATTTTGAACTTGCATATAAAATATTATGCTTATTTTTTTTTTGGGATATAAAGGTACTGTACGTTACTGATTTTTGCGGGTTTTAAGGCAATATATTTTGTTCTTTTAAAAGGACATTGGGCAGAACCAACAAAATCATCTTAGTTCTATTTGTCATTTATGGAGAACATTGGGTACATTTATATAAAAAATCTTAAGTTATTTATAATCAAAATTTTATGATTTACCTACTTAATTTAACAGAGATCAATCACAGTACTGTCAATGGTAAACTTAAGTAACAGCCTTTTTCTTTAATTCTAATTAATCAGAAGATCATTAGGCTCATAAGACGGCTCTAATATATACAGCGTTTTTGGTAGATACTGCTGTTCAGACCATGCATTTGGAGTGGATCCTGATGATGATGGCAAACTGGCTACTGACCTTCCTCGTCCACGTGATCGTCCTCGAGAACCTCCATAAGATCGCCTACGAGAACAACGTGCAGCAACCCCTTGTTCTGCTCTTCCGCGGTTGCTTTCCCGTTGCTCAGTCGAATTAATGGTTTCTCCTTCAGACTCCGAAGAATCGCTGTCGCTTACCGATCGCGTTTCCCATGTAGGATTATACTCTGGATCTCCACTGTCATAATCGGAATCAATGAAGCCACCGATGTCAGAATCACCGAGCAAATTTTCGAAATCTATGTCCCTGAAACCTGTAACAAACCCTAATATTATTCAGCAAATATGCCCAATGGGATTTAAAAAGGACATACTAACTTTACGCATTTGTAAAAAATCATAAATGAAACAAAACTATTAAATTATTACGTATTTGGTTTATCAAACTATTAAATGTAAAATTTAAAACCTTATTACTCACTTAGAATCTACGATTATATTGATAAAAATGGATTAAACTTACCTCTTCCCGAGCGTCGTGCCATCTTGGCCACGTGGACTGACACTGACGCAAAGTTTTTTGTCTATTGAACCCAAAATAGTGGCTTCGTCATTGACAACATTTTAACCAATCAGGTGCAAGTAGTAAAATTGCCCAATGAAGGCAGTTGACAACACTAGGCGCGAAATTCGAATTTGTGATTTTTAGTTGACACTGGGCAGAATTACGATCTTAATATTTTTAAGCATGGGCAGGACGTGTGTAGTATATTTTGTCATTTTAAAAAGACAATGGGCAGGACGAGGATAGATTAGGGTTATTTTATGTATATTCTTATAAATATTTAAATATTATATTAGGGTGTATATTGAAGTGGGGAACGAATGTTGGACCCAGCAGTGGAATTTGGAAGTTGTAAGAACTCAGTTAACCATTGGAATGGCAATAAAATAAACACAAACAAGATAACTAATGTTTTCTATTTGAGTTTTATATTAAGACCACAACAAGACAGATGACAGCATATATTTTAAAAATTGCTCGCGCATGAAGGGTTCCGTACCTATACATATATATATAATCTATATCAAGTTTGTTGTATGGGAGCCCCCCTTAAATATTTATTTTATTTTATTTTTAGTATTTGTTGTTATAGCGGCAATAGAAATACATCATCTGTGAAAATTTCAACTGTCTAGCTAGCACCATTGTTGAGATACAGCCTGGTGACAGACGGACGGACGGACGGACGGACGGACGGACGGACGGACGGACGGACGGACGGACGGACGGACGGACGGACAGCGAAATCTCAGTAATAGGGTCCCGTTTTTACCCTTTGGGTACGGAACCCTAAAAACTAAAAACTTAACGCACGTCATAGCATCGCCCGTCCGTTCGCCCCAGACCTTCGATTTGATCCGATTTATCGGAAAAAATATCCTAACAAATTTGTACTACACATTATCCGATTTCTTCCAATAAATCGGACAATTGTACTACACAGTATCCGATTGCTTCGATAAATCGGATCGGATCGAAGGTCTGGAGCGGATTTTAGTTTCAACTTCAGATTTAGGGTTAATTTTGTTTGGAGTTGGCAACCCTAGACTAGACGTCACATCAAGTCACATGTAATGTAATAAATAAAAAATAAATACTTGTTTTGTCTTACTTAACATAAGTACAATCATCGACTTTCTTCAAAATTATTGGATAAAATGGTGTATGCTGTATACCTAACTGGTGCCGCAATGTGTAATCTATAAATAGTCCACAGAATCTGTTTGTTTAACACGCACAAGGCGAAAAATGAGGCGATACTTGGCTCGGAGAGATCCAAATGCCATTTTATCACATTAAAATTAATTATGTGTGTAGACCATAGAAGGTACATACCAGCTATTACTTACTATAAGTTTACATAGAACAAAACAAGATCTTTAATTCCTAACCTCCTGAATGTTCTGCACTCTAGGATTACAAAAAAATATTCTTTAAGTATAGTTTCTGTGCTATTTTGTGGTATATCAGCTATGATGTTAAATTTCAGATGGAAAAAGACACACTACATGAGGTACAAAATGGGCTTTAGAAGATACTTTTCATAGTTGGATGTGTCAACAAAATTTCACTGTCTAAAAGAATGCTAGACGCGGCACACTGAAAGATGATGTTATACCTAATACTACAAATAATTGAGACTTGAGGTATGATATAAGTTTATTAAAAAAATCATGATATTATTTATATAATTTTTTACACTTAACACGTTCACTGCGGCTCAAAATATTGCTAACTTTCAACTAGTGCTGTAAGAGGTCTTTACGCCTTAACTGTACCATTTCACAGGTGCGGTTAGGGGCCTTAAGACCATACCACGGAACAGACTTTTAAAATGCATTTTTTTTCATGAAATTCACAAATTTATATATGATACTTATATAATGCTGTAGCTAAAGGACTATTCTGTCTTGTTTTGGCTTCGCCCGAAGTTCTGATGTCAGAATATGGAATAATGACAAAAAATAATTAGGAGGCTTTTAGACCTCTTACAGCACTGAATTTGAGGTACATTTGTATTTACTTCTAGTGATGTTCCTAATAAAAAGGCAATTTATCGATATAGGCAATATATCGAATCATACAACTTTATCATATACTGTAAGGAAATTACATATGACTGAAATAGAAACATGTAAGACACAGTGGTTTGTTACAATCACGGTAGTAAGATTTAATTAACTCATGATTCAGCTATGTACACATTCGTTACTTGTTGTTAATATTACTCACTAACCTTCTTGGGTATTTATTTACTACAGATCAACTGAAACACTGAACAAAATTGACGCTTATTTTGAATCACTAGCAAACGAAATATATTTACGTGCATTGCTCATAGACGTGTGCACATCACTGGGCCATAGTTCAACTATCATAGACACAAACAGGTGCGGGAGGGGGCCGATAAGCCCGTACTACCTATACGAGGTCCTTAGACCCCCTATCCGCACTGGACGCACACTTTTCAGTCTCAGTGCGATGAGAGGCCTTAAGACCTCCTGCGTGTTTTAAAGTGCAAAAAAAATCTACGTTATGGTAGGAATCGAACCCTATATTGGACTCTTTTCTACCTATACAATTCTATAAGCTACGAGCTCCGCACCAGAGCGAAACCACAATATGTTTACCCGCACAGCCCGAAAGTACTGGCAGGAGGTCTTTAGACCTCCTATCGCAGCGAACGTGTTAAGCTATCTTAGGTACTTACTTATTTTGAATATTTATTTTTTCAGAATTACAAAAAAGCAGATGAAGAAACTATTACAGGTTCTCAAATACCTGCATAAAAAGCCATTGCTAATGAAGTCAGGCATTGTCAAAACGGCTGAGAGAAATACTGTTCATTTGTCACCGTTCATAGCTATTTCATCATTAAGCATTACGGACTCCGTTGAACAATTACTGTGTCAAAAATAATGTGTGTTTAATTGAAAAGAAACTTTTGTTGTTCAGTATAATTTTATAGTGATCTATATAAACTATTGAAGTATTTGTTAGAATAAGTAAATTATGACTGAATGTAATGTATAATATTCTTTTGGTAGAAAGTTAAATAAGTATTTTCATTTTTTGGGTGGTAGAGATAACAAAATTGATTAGAAGCTGTTTTATTAATTTGTGATTACATACAAGATGTTATTATGTTGCAAGGGAAATAAAAAAATATTTAAATAAAATAATTTAAACAGATTACATTGTGTATATTCATTGTTTGAGCCTTCCTGACATGAAAGCATGAAATAGCTATGTTACTATCTATAACTCAGGGAATAGTAATATTCACTTTAAAAAGTTGGTTGAAATTATCAATATATTTGTCAGAATATGAAAATAATACATTCAAAAATGTATAAGGCCTACCATTACAAATTTAAGATAACACACTCAAATCTAAATGATATGAATAAGACAAAAGCATACATATAAAGAGAATCACAATCATTGTTTTGAAATACAAATTAATTTTACACACTAGCGGATAAAATAGACTTTTGTATGTACATGTTTCATTATATGATATTTTATTTATTTTTAATTTATTTAAATTTTAAAAAAAGATTAACATGACATTACAGTACAACCAATGCGTCATGAAACTTAGATTAAAATTAAAGGAAACATACAAAATTACATAGGAACAGTTGAGCACCTAGCATCCATCGCCTCACAGAATCTCAAGCATTCACTGCGCATAGCCACCCATCACCACCCAAACAAGTCGCACTCAGGTGTCGATGCCAGGAGCGCATTGAGAAGTGAGAGGGCTCGGGGCAGCGGCAAGTTCCTGAGCGACACGGTGGACGACGGCGGCATAGCCAACAGGTCGCGCTGGCGAGGTCTGAGGGCTATCCTTGGGACGTCCGGGACAGACAGTCGCACTAGAGTCGCACCGCTTTATATATTTATCACACCATCTGGTGTATGTACCTTCGAAGCTTTGATTGTGATTCGGCCATCTCTCATTTCACACCACAAGCTGTTCTTTCTGCTTCCCTATCGCTTCTTCTGTCCCTTATTGCCGGAGTCTGTGAATGTTTTTTTCATTGTTTCAACAAGCTTGTCTTTGTCTACGTTTGTCTTAATCTCAGCTGGTTGATCAATGTTAAAAGAGTGTAATGAGTAATGTATAATACAGTATGTTGATATTTCAGCAATTGTAAGTTGTCTAATTTCCTCTTTTATGCTTCTGAAATAAATTCATATAAGGCCGATGAACTTGGTCTGTCAGGCACTTCCACAGCTACTGCACAGTGATGTTCTTCAGAGTAGCCCCTACTTTTTAGACAGAGTAGACCTTTTCCAGTAGCACTGTATCGAAGTACATGAAGGCTCCTTGGACCGACGATGGACCCACATCCAAAAAGTAACTGTATGCTCGCATCCTGCAGCCGAAGCACAACATCGACGTCACATTCGTTGACAATCAGTCACATTGTGCTGCTATGGTGTGGCTCGTACTTTGTATTCGGGGCACATCTTTGACTGAATCGTAGGCTTTTTCACACAGTGGATAACTTAATGCAATTTACAGTCACGTTTCTGTATAGCGTGGTTATTCTTCATATTATTATAGCCTTCGCTAATGTCTTGCAGACATTATTTTGATCACTAATAATTTAAAAACTTTATAAAACAAAAATTCTAATATGATTTCACCCTTCGATTTGGCAGTGAGAGTTTAAACTGCACTCGTTAGCGTATTTTTCGATAGTTTCGAGGTGGACCTGTCAGATTTGAATCTCATGGTGCCGAATTTGCGACGATACTCGCTACCGTATATCCGCCATGTTTTATTTTGGCTCTTACTCATTCTCTTAAGTTTAGTTAAAAAGAGACAGATTCATTGGTTTTGAACTCACACTACCACACTTTGTGAGTGTAGTAGTAGCTCGATTCGAAGCACGTTTGCTCGCTAGCGAGCATGGTAAGCGTGTCGAAAGATTTCGAAGGCAACTCATGGTAGAGGTACTGTGCCGATAGGTTAACATCGCAAAGTAATTCCCAAACGAGTTGTCGACTTAATTTGCACGGCGTATCGCGTCCGTCGTCGTCCGTGGGGCCGTGGGGCCGCTTGGACCAATAAAACGAACACGATTTTCCTTTTAAGGCATTCCTTGAACGTTAAGCAACTTGGTTTTTGAGAGGATTTTTTGAATCGCTTGAGCGAACTGAATTTACGGGTTGGGCATTTCGGAATGAATGTACAATTGTACATAAATAGCCTATTTACGAAATTTTAGTTTTAGTGCCCAACCTTGGTTAGCTCTGATACTATATGTATTTATTTATTTATTTAAATTAAGAAACGTTTAATTGTGATCTTGGTGATTCCGTCAAAATCCTATAGATGGCGTTAGTAGTCTCTCATATTACTTGTTTTGATATTAATGAATGTTTCTTTAATTGATGTTTATTCATTTAACGTACTATGGTTTAAATATATTGACGATATTTATACGTAACAAAACATAGACATTAACACACTCACAAACTTTCGCCTTTATAATATTAGTGTAATATTGAATGTATTCAAATTAATAGGTGACAAATTCTAACTAATTGGCGGGTCATATATCGTATTACGCAAACATTTTTATTTACTAAACATCGGTTCTTTTTCGCTCAAAATTAGGCCTAGATTCCAGCTAAATTTTAATTTTTGAGAGATGATAGAGATCTCTCTATTACATCGCCATCCGTCACTTTTGACGTGTCCATACTTGACAAGTGGCGATATCCCTAGAACATCGCAACTTCGCCAATCCAGTCGCGCTTAATTTGCGTCTCTTTAACCAGCATTACAGTAATTAAACCAAGGCACTGTGAACTACAAATATACATTACAAAAAAAAACATAAATCTAGTTTGATTTAGGCGACGTAACAGCGTGGCTCCGTTGCGTCGTCTGATCTGGCGCAGAATTCGGAACCGCCGAAACACAACATCCTTCGGCCAGAAGTCTGCACTTGCGATGGTGCCCTGCAGCGGCCGCGGCACGCGCACCTCAAACGAGCTGAAGTGCACGTAGTGGCGGGACTGTAGCTGGTGCACCCTCAGCGAGAAGCCAGTCTTCCGGCGGACGTAATCCACCATATCGTCAGCCACGGCGGAGTGATGCAGGCGCGACACATAGAGCGCCTTACTCGGTGTCGCAATCCGAAGACCAGAACCAATCGGCTCGGCAGTGCCACTCAGAGTTTTGCGGGCACCCTACGCGCCTTGCTCTTCCTGTCCACCAGTGTGAATCCCTCCTTATCCACATTGGTGCGGGAGGACTTTTCCTCATCAGCCTAGTATATACCTAGGCAACACTATTTCGTGATCCCTGAGCATGGTCTATATGTCTCAAAATCACTCATACGAAAGGAATCGCCCTCTTTTCTGGTGGGCGTTACACGCGAGGACGCTTAAACTGAAATAAAAAATCGGCCGGTAAGTACGAGTACAGTACGAAAGTTCTGTCGCAACGACTGACCACCGTCATTCAAATCCTATACAGGTGATGGTGATAGGGTATGCGACGCGTGATACCTTATACGAGAAAGGCTGAGTTTGCACCTACAGATGTAATTTCAGATCTGGCCAGATGCTGTGGCCTCCTATGTTCAAAGGTTCCGAGCGTCTATTCGTATGTAAGCCTTCTTTATTACATTCCCTCACATCACAGAATCCCTATAAATGGTGAGGAAGGGATCGGCCGCGCTGACTCAAGAGACCTCTGTCTTGTAAATTAATTCCAAATCAGACCCTTATAAGCGGGATATGATAGCGGCAGGTGGGCGGGAGGCGGGAGTGCTGGGCGCGGGCCGAGTGTCCCAATTAACGCGCGGAACACAATGCTTGATCATCACTTTGAATACCGAATAAAATACCATTAATGTCTGAATTCATCATACCGACATTTTCAAAATCGTAATTTAATTTTGCTTCCTACCTATAGATAACGTGCGCAAAATAAGTAAATAATATTTGGTTCAGTTTTAGGCAGTTAATGAACCTGTTTCTTATAAATTATTCCTACCGCCAAAGTAAACACATTTATTCATGCATGCATTTTGCCAAACAGAAAAATAAATCGGCGCGCGAGACTAACTCGTACTTGATTGTACATTTTTGTGTGGGGTGCCGTAGCAGTCCCTTTGCAGTACAATTTGGTGGGAGCTTCGATTAGCCTCATGTATTCGTAAGTATTATGAAATGAAGTTACGTATCTTCGACGTAGTAATTTAGTACCGCTTGGTCACTAACTGCAAAGCGTCGCGCTCCGCAGAGAAGATCGAAGACGTTATAGCCGACTCAATTTGCGTTTTCCCGGACGTTCACAAAACCGAATAACCCTCTTAAGACCTATGTCACAATAAAATAATTGGATTTGACCTTTTTTGAAGAGGACAATGGAGCAAACGCCTGCTTAGGGAATATCGAGCAGTTTTCTATTCGGCAAAAGATACAACATTGTTTCTATTCTGTTCTGTCTTTGCCGTTGGCTTGCGGCAGTAGTTCGGAATAAATTTAAATACAAATCCTCTATAGACAAATAACTTTTAAGATTGACGTACATATCAAAAAAATATAGAATAGAAAAAACTAAACTACTAATAGGTCCTACCTAAGTCTATTAGGTTTTCTGCAAAGTATGCAATTCTATACTATATGCAATTCCGTGGTGTTCGATAGGATGCCGCGGAAACTCTAGAAAAATTTACACCTTTCGGCTGAAACCCTAAACAAATAGGTACGAACTATAATTTACTTTGTATCGAGACTCTAATAACCAGGCATCGGATATTCAGATGCTTTTATACCTACACTTCGCTGTCGGCGTTGATGTTGAATTGTATGAAGGCAGACCCTATTTATTTAATTTAATTATTGTAATTACGCATTAATTTTAGTGTAACAGATTGACTAATTAGTTATCATTTTATTTTATAGTAAGGGTAAAAATAATTCGTAATAGTTTAATTAATCGCATGTTAATTAAATAACTTTTATTTAATTAACCACCTTTAAAGCACCTTCAATTAGTAAATTTTATAACGAATATAGTAAATTTGATTGTAATTGATTCGATTCCGTCTCCATACAGCTCCAGCAACTACGGCGAAGTTTAGGTATATAAGCATCTGAATATCCGATGAATATTCAGGATAACTGCAGTCGTCACTCGTACGTACTCTGCGATCTCCTTGGTGGTACCGCACTGATTTCGACGGACTCTTCTTACTTTCCACCTTAACACATTTTGACTCCTGACATTGGTTCTGCACCCCTTTTGATGACCGCCTTTGGATCTTGAAACAGCTAGATGTTTCATGGCGACTTTGGCATAAGCACTTTGGGGAGTAGAAGTGCTAAGACGTGATGCACCCGCGGTCCCGCGTACACTACTAGACCAGTCGGGTGACAGGCGCTGACCTTTGCGCTTTGTAACAAAATAACACTAGTTCAGAACGCAGCTCAATTATGGTATTATTGGATACTTCTAACTTAGTCTGCACGTCGATGAGACTATTCTTCAGCAGCATAACATCCTTCAGCAGCCTGCGTGGCTGTGGTCGACGTGACGGGTGTCAACTGTCAGCCGGTGCAGCTGCTCCACCACGAAGGAAAGTACGTGGGTCGGTCTCCAACATACTGATGTTCCGAATACGCTGAATACTGCCGGACCTTACATGCAATGACGTGTCTTAATTCGCCACGTTCTTATCGCGTGCTGCCCACGCCGGAGCTCAAAACGACGTGGTCGCTCCTTAAGTAGACGTTTATTGACGCACAAAACCAAAACAAATAAGCATTCATGCGTTATAGGATTTATGAGTTTTGAGTTACGATACGAATGACAGCCGTTCAAGATGCATGCTGCACAAAGTGTTGGTTTTCAACACACCATGCAATATTCAATAGGTATATACTTTTAATTCATTCCAAAACACATCTTGCATCCGTAGAAGTTACGAAGATTAAATATATTTTAGGCATTAAAACATATTGTGGCACGACAATTTAATTACTTTTTATTAAAGCATTAACGTCTGCTGCCATAAACCAAATGTTTGCAAAGAAGCGAAAAGTTTAAAAATTTAGTGGTTCTGGCGGGTTCGAACCCGCATCTCCGACCCAGCTTTCCGGGCCAACACGGGCGTCCTATTCATATACCTCTGTATGAATTTATAGTGCGAACCCGAGAAAAAATTGCCTGGTAGTCTGAAAAATTAATTTGCCTTTTATTCCAAATTACGTAGCTTCTAGTTAAATTTCTTTAGGTCTGTTTAAAATTATATTTACTATTTACCAGTACCTTATATTTCTTGTTTAAAGCAAGATATTATTCACTGACATTACTCAAATCTGAAGCAAATAAATCAAATGGACTTATTGAAAGGTGAATGTCAAATGAGATCATACATATTTATAGCCGTCCTAATACGTAAACGCAATGAGTTGGAGCGTCGACACGACATTATATATTTCGTACGCCTGTTTCACGAGCACTCGGGTCAGGAACAAGGTCGGGACTCGGTGGAATGTCGCCGTCGCTGCAGCGTCTAGCGACGTTTTGTAGGTTTGATGTAATACAAATTTGGTCGCAACCGACTGGCAGGGGAGACTGACGACGTGCCCCAAATGATACTTAATACCTATTCAATAATAAACTGACTAGTTACTTTTCTAATGATCTCTTACATCATGTTTTTATCCAAATTGGGTCTGACTAGATAATCCAAAATACTTTCTCGTGGTGATTCCATTTTCCTCAGGACGTCAACTGTGGGTTATTGGGTACAGAACCATAAAAAATGTAATAGCCGATTCCGGTCTCCTCTATAGTGCCTTGTAGGTATTTCATAATGATACCGTTTTAGAGTCTACAGCATAATGTTTAAAGAAGTCTGACCGCATAAATTCTGTACGTCATCACGCTGTTAACCTGCTACTTAATGACGCAGCCCCGGTTGACCGGCCCGGCGCCCGGCCCCGGACGGCCACTCATTTGCAATTTCACGCGTCACCGGACAAGACCGCACGTAGGCGTATCGATTTCATTCTTCACTTGTTTGGCATTTCTGACACGTATCTGTTAATCTGTTCCGCATCATTGGTCTACGTGCGTGGCAATGTGAGACTCGTCACATGAAACAGTACACTTAGCCAGCCCTTATGCATTCCAGTACTGGGCAGGCACAGTTTATTGATTAGAAACGGGTCTAATGGATCCTACCCTCTCGTCAATAGATTGGGACACTTTGTATAGATTATTTTACAATCGTACTCGTTGGAGTCAACGATTTTTTGGTCGTATTAACCAAAAATAATCGTTTCACACAAACACAAATGTAGCAATTCCGAGTGGTAGGATTTTTGAGCCCGCTCGAGGAGTACGCGGGTAGTCTATCTTTTGTCATCCTAATCTGTATACGTAGAAGAGCTATCTGCGTTCTGTAGGCATGTAGTCGGAACCCAACTAGCTACATTAGCAGTTCTAACTATCGACAGCTGTCGGTGCCCGGCGCAAGTTTGCCAGTGCGGCGGGGTTGTGTCGGTGCTCACGTCGCGACGTCGCGTCGACGACAATGCGACACTGCGCGGGAAGGGCCGACGGCCGACACGTCACTCACCCATACTCGTACATTACGACACTTCTTTTGTAACAATGAAAGAGTAAAGATTGAATAACTTGTGCCTGATGCAGTTTTTCTCAGTGCAGTTTTCACTCACCCATCTTTAGGTAAAGAAATCGACCAACAATGCTTCAAGGGATTGCAGGCTTAAGTATTTGTTACTAATTTCAGCTTGATACCTCCTCGCGTTGTTCCAGAGAAAGAGTTTATTGACAGACGGTCATCAAAGTATAACAGTTTCTTCAGTTCAAAATTTATGCCGTCTGAGGTACACAAATATTACTTCTTATACGACAAAATTGAGAATGTGTGAACTCACGATTTACGACTATTCCAAACAGAGTAACTTACGCTGTAAAAGATTATTAAAAAAACCGGCCAAGTGCGAGTCTGACTCGCACACCGAGGGTTCCGTACAAACTTTCACTTATCTCATCTTAATTGGCTTGGTTGGGTTAAGTTTGCACCTGAAATATATGGCGCCGTATACAATAGAGGTGCAAACTTAACGCAACCAAGTTCTCCAAATATGATATTTGAAAAGGACTAAGTATAATATTTTATGATTTTATTACAAATGTATAGTTTTCAGATTTTTATATGTCGGGGACTGGTCGGATGGCCGGTGTGGTGTGGCACATTAGATGAGCTATTCGACATAGTTGTGGACGAGGAGGTAGTTGTGAGCAAGATATATAATTATTTGTAGTATGTGACAATATTACTTGCCAAATTTCATAGTTCTAGGTCATCGGGAGGTACCCTATCATTTTGATTCCCTTGAGAGTATCGAAATGTACGTTTTTTGCGACATAAAATTCACGTTAACGTAGAAGTTAGATTTTTTCACAGCTTCAAGTGACCGTAGACCTAAGTACCTATATGGTGTTAATCAAATCGATACCTCCACGCTTTCTCGAGATAAAAGGTCTTGACAGACAGACAGACGGACGGACAACAAAAGAAGAGGCCCGGCATACAGTTGGCTAGTAAGCTATCTATCTGGTCGCAAGCAAGTAACGAGAATTAGCAGTACATCAATATCAAATGACACTGCGCAAATTGTTGACTCTACTCCAAGAATAAACCAAAGTGGGGTGCCACAAGGCAGTATCTTAGGACCTCTTTTATTCCTGCTGTATGTCAATGATCTTCCCATGTCCATTAAGCATCGTTGTCTGCTATTTGCGGACGATACAACCGTTGTCATTAAAGGTAAAAGTGAAAATGAGCTCATAGAGAATATTTATACAACGTTGAGTGACATTTCAAACTGGCTTAAAAGTAATGGTTTACACATGAATGCGTCAAAAACGAAACTTGTTCAATTCGTTACACAAAATAGTAACAAAAAAATTACATTAAATATAATTCTGGGTGAAGAACGAATTGAGCAAGTGCCACATACAAATTTCTTAGGAATTGTTATTGACAAAAAATTAAATTGGAAGCAACAAGTAGATGTAGTATCATTAAAAATCAATAAATTTATTTATGCTCTCAAAAACTGAGATTCATCGCTTCTGAGGAAGCCGCGCTGCTAGTTTATCATACTTATGTTTCTTCTGTTCTACGCTATGGGTTGATATTGTGGGGAAATTCAACTAGTATACAGCGGATATTTGTCGCGCAGAAAAAGTGTATCAGGGCGATAGGGGGAAAAAACCATCAGAAACATGTAAGCCATTATTCAAAAAGTATAACATCCTGACAGTACCAAGCTTATATATTTTAGAAGTTTGCAAATTTGTAAAAAAAAAATCCGGAACTGTTCATTAAGAAATGTAATGCCGGAAAACGTAAAATTACGCATAAGTGTTTAATTGTACCTGAAAACCGATTACAACTCGGAAAGAAAAACTGTTATCATATGGCAATAAAGCTTTATAACCTGCTTCCTATCTCTTGGACTGAACTCCCTTATAATAAATTTATATCTAAGCTGAAAAAGTTTTTGCTTATTGAATGCTGCTTTGAATGAATTCTTTGAATGATTATTTCTTTAAAATGACATGTAATGATAGTGTTTTATTGTTATTTAATTCTAAATATTTGTATTATTTTAATAATTATAGTGTATAATTTCAATCGTTTGTACTTACCTATTATTCTGTATCTTTTATTTTGACATTCCCTTATTTATTATTAAGTTTTAATTAAGTGTAACTATAAATTGTATTGTAATATGTTTTAATCTGCGAGGGTACATTGAATGGATTTTTTATGTGTAATTAAATTTTTGCTAAACATGTAGCTATATAATGTAAATATAACATACTTAATGTAAATATTGTATGCCGTAAGACGGTAGATTGTGACACTCTCCAACTGTTTTGTTCCAACTGCTTTGTATCGCACAATCAAGCAATAAAGGTACGGACAGACGTGCTCATTACTAGCACGAAAGCATGCTTTTATTGAGCAAGTGCTCATTAGTAGCACGTGTGACACAACGTTGCTAGTAATGAGCAAGCTTATTTAGAGCATGCTGAAAAATCAACCGACGTTTGATTTTCGAGCATGCTACCTGAGGCGCGGGTGGAAGGGGGCGTGCTCCGTGCACGTCTGAACAGGTTTGCTTATTAGCATGCTATTATCGATTCGATCTAGATCCGCGACAGTTGCAATTCAACATGTCGCGTTGGGGAGAAGAAAAAACTTTGTTTTTTGTATCATACTATCGAAGTTACCAATGTCTGTGGAACACACATTCTCCTTTGTATAAAAATAACATTGCACGAAGTAATGCTTATGAGGCTTTATTAAAGGACATGAATGATTCAAGCTTAACAATTAAAACTAAAGTCAAAAATCTTAGATCTGTGTATCATGCCGAAGTGAGAAAAATCAACAGTTCGAAGCGATCCGATCTGTGTACATCCATTTTGGCCGAGATAGAAGTGCCAAATAAGTACGTATGTCCGTACGGTTGCTTTAAGCATGCTTGTTTATGAGTGTGCTTAAAACAAGCATGCTTATTGCTGGCAAATGTGAACAGTTGCAGAGCATGCTAATTTTAAGCAAGCTTATGAGCATACTTTTTTTTGAGCACGTCTGTCCGTACCTTAAATGATTTCTGATTTCTGATTACCTGGGACGACCGACCGGTCGTCGACCCGTTGGTCGCCCTAAATACGCTCTTTCTGTCGCGCGATCCTCTTCCATTCTTTGTAGGTGCTGACCGAGCCAACGAATTTCTTAGAAAAGTCTTGATAATTTATATTATTGGTACCTATTGGTAGGAATATAAGAATGGGCTGATGACTGTAAAAATTCCAATATGTTTAGTAAATTTAACCCTCGATATAACCCTTGTAGTTTTCTATAGCTCTCTCGTAGCTATCTCGCACATCGTACCGCACATCCCTGGTGGACGCGCACCGTGGCAGCGAGCCGCGATGCAGCGGCGCCTCGCTCGACGGACACACCACTATTTACTAATTAAACTGCTCAATTTTTTCCCTTAAATATATAGCTAAATTGACAAGGGATAAAATTGTTAAAAACAAACGCGTCTCACAATCAAGTTATTTTACGAAAATAGGATCTCACTTCGTTAATCTTAAAATATTTTATCGTTATGAAAGTGTGTATTACCTATGTTTAAATTGTATTTTACCTATTCCATTACATCGAGTGAAGCGCACCGCCGTTTACTGCATACTGGTTAGTCGACAGGGATAACGAAACGACTCTCGAACATGAATACCCTTAAAATATGAAACTGAGTTTGTATTTGCCGTCGCTCTGCTAGTTCCATTCAAATGAACACTTCGTCTTACGACTAATCTTCTTCTATTCCATCGTACTCGAATCTAAATGACAGTAACTTAAAGACGGGCTTGACCAAAATGGAACTCGATTAGAAGACACGAAACAACGCCACACAACGCCCTCCCGCGTGATTACACGTGTGCTCGACAGTAATGGCCTCTTTACACCTGCGGCGCATTAACAATGATTAGTTCCGAAACATCCCCCAAAAACACCCAACAACCTTATCCTACTTTGTCATAAGGCACTTAATCAAATGTCTCATATTTCCCCAATAGCGCGCGTCTTGTGGTTTAATAAAAGTATTGGAAAAATAAGTGCGCGTCGATTCGTGTGAGGACGTGTGGTGCGTGTGTACACGGCCGTATTCGACCAATTAGCAGGTATTGTATGAATTATATCAACACGAGCATCGACAATTTGAAAAGGTTTTCAACCAGAACTGTTTTATACCTATTATCAAAACCGGTAATGTGAAATACTTACATAGAGGTTCTGGAGAAAATTACGATCTCTATCAGCTTTAATATCGACGCTCAAGCGCCCTACAAAAGAATCCCTCCGCTCGCTACCATGATGCATGAGTTGCAAATGTATTGTAAGCAATAACGACTAAGATTATTAATGTTTCGATAAAGAACAAAACTTTTCAATATTGATGCCAAAAACTGAAAGTAGCAATTAAACTTCTACGACAATGTTGGCCATTTCTGCCTTCTGCACAGTATACTGAAGCTGCGACTTGAAAACACAATCATATTTTCCTTTTCACTGAACTCAATAATTAAACACACTGTAAATACTTATTGGCTCAGTGTGCAGGATAAATGAGATAGAAATCTGTTGAAGAAAAAATATTATTATTATGCAGTAAGTAAATATTATGTCTCTTTTATAAGATTCATAGTTATGTCCGCCTTGCCCATCTATACGTAAGTAATTCTGGAACTTACCATTTAAATTATTAACCCGATTAAACCTTTTTTTCGATACATGTAGGCAAGTGATTTGATCAGCAGGAGTTATTTGGACTAACGTGGCGCGGGAGAGGTTCCTGCTCCAGACGAGACTGCAGCTGAGCGCAGCGCAGCTTACTTTATCACGTCGTTGCCGTAGATTCAAATACGTCAATCTATAAAGCGTTTTTTTTTTCATATTCTTTTACAATAGGTTTAGAATAACTATCAAAGGTTTCTGAACCAGTCTGAGATTTGCCACTTCGATATGTAAAATAAGGGGTACCTAATCAAAGTTACTAAATGTCAGTGGATTAATAAACAGTAATTAATTATACAACGTGGGAATTCAAATCAATATGTAAATTTATTAAATTTAAATAATTATTTATTTCATCGCATGGTGCAGCTTGCACAAGGCTAATTTGACCATATTAGGATAGAAACCCTGTCGTTAGTAGTCCGACAGGGTAAATGGTGGAATTAGATCCTGAAACCCTCCACATCCTCACCAAAATATTATCTTGGTCTAACCTCTAGTAAGAGATTTAATTTCAACGCCTTCACATCCATGAAACCGAGAAGAATGCGTGTGGCTCAAAGTATACTGAAATCTAATGTCAATAACCTCACAAGTTCGTAGGTTTAACTATTTTAATTAACGATTAACCAACTGATTTGGAAAAAAATATGTTATTGTAACTCACCTGTTTCAATATTCCTCGGTCTCCGCGGGTATTTTCCCGCATTTATCTAATCGCTCATTGCAACTTTGAAGGTCGGTGGAGTATTCGTCGCCACAGAAGAAGCGAGGGTTCTTTCCTTGGTGCGGGGAGCTTTATTAAATTCTCAAGCACGAACGGCAGACCAACTAAAGTTGCAAATTGAAATAAAAATGAGCTGCAGAAGCGGGAGGCTCTAATAGGTCTTTATTTCTGAATAGGAGCCCAGCCAGCCCAGCCACAAAACCGTGACGATTTAATACATTGTATACCTAAGTAGAATATCGTCGAATATTATATAGTAGTAAGTATATATATATATATATTATATATACTTATCTTGCCAAAAGTACAAAACATCTGAAATGTTATAAATTTATGACACATGAAATTTTTTTTTTTTAATGTTGGTACACACCTCAATTTTTATACTAAAAAAAACGATAAGGATAACGTGCTGGACCGGCAATCCAGAGGTACCGAGTTCGATTCCCGTACCCTTCCACCAGGTTACGCATTTAAATTTTTCTTTGAGCTTTGATCTTTCTATCAATGGCTTAATCTGAAATGCTAACATGAATTTAATATAAATGCACGTAAATTATTATAAAGTAATAAATCATGCTCACAGTATTTACTACATCGTCGTCGCGTGCCAGTGAAGGGCCACTATTTGTCGGCGCCCACGCCGCGCGTATTTATTCGCGCATTAGCGACAACGGCGACTCGCGATTTATAACTTAATAGTCTGACTATTATATTAAGAAGACAAATAGTCGTTTTAAAACCTTCGTTAAATTTAATGCCCTGTGTTCAAAAATAAAGGGGAGAAAACATCAGTGGACAATTACAGGCCTATATCGATAGTACCTAATATCTCAAAAATGATTGAATCGATTTTATCGCAACATCTAATGCATCACCTCGAGATCAACGACTTACTGACCAACAGACAGTTCGCTTACCGTCAACACAGGTCTACTGTCAATGCAGCGCAGTCAATGGTTGACTACATTACCACAGGCATTGACGACAAATTTAAAATAGCTGGCATATTCTGTGATCTCTCTAAAGCCTTTGATTTCATAAGTCATGACCTACTTATTAAAAAATTATCACAATACGGCCTACAGGGACGAGGAAGTGACCTACTGCTCTTTTTTAAAATACCGAACTCAGACAGTAGAGGTAACGTCAGGTGGAAAAAGATTGCGGTCTGGGCCAGGTAGCGTGACGGTCGGGATACCACAGGGATCCGCGCTCGGAAATACTCTCTTCCTGGCGTTTATAAATGACCTGCCAGCAGCCGTAACGGAAGGACAAATAGTTCTGTTTGCTGATGACACGACGGTTGTAGTAAGTGCTCGTACCTATGAGCAACTTAGCGTAAAAATCGTCGCAGCATGCGACCAGCTCAAAAAATGGTTCACAGTAAACGGACTGATACTCAACACCAGCAAGTCCAACGTTATGATGTTCTCTGGCAGGCGCGTACCGGGCGCGAGTATTCAGTGTCCTATTCCGATGAGCGACCAATGCCGGTTTCTAGGTCTTACGTTAGACTCCACCTTAAGTTGGAAGCAGCACGTGGACTCACTGTGTATTAGGCTTGGCAGTGCTGTATTTGCTCTACGCAAATTAAAGCCGTTAGTGTCCAGTGATGCACTGAGACAGGCTTACTTTGCTCATTTTCACTCGCTTATGACCTACGGTGTTA
The DNA here is from genome assembly GCA_932273695.1 of Apotomis betuletana. NCBI lineage: Eukaryota > Metazoa > Arthropoda > Insecta > Lepidoptera > Tortricidae > Apotomis > Apotomis betuletana. Next base: position 884,735 of record OW026309.1, read on the forward strand.
TTCTTTGGGGCAATTCTACTGACGCCGACAGGGTTATGCGAATACAAAAACGGGCATTAAGAACAATGGCAGGTGTAAACCAGCGTCAATCGTGTAGGGAATTATTTACCGAACTCCGAATAATGACCCACTATTCGCATTACCTTTTTGAGGTCTTAATGTTCACAAGAATGCACTTGTCAGCTTTTAAGCGAGTGGAAGTGACGGGCAAATGCCTTCGTAGTACGGGACGTCTACGGACAGTACCGCGACGCACCGTGCTACATGCAAAGAACCCGCGGGTTATAGGACCAACTTATTATGAGCTCTTGCCAGACCAATTAAAAAATGAACGGTGTGATGTAGCGTTCAAATGCCAGCTCAAGAAGTTGTTGGTGGAAAAGTGCCTTTACTCAGTTAATGAATATGTCAATATAATTTGAATGTAAAATTTATCAATAATCAGATTGTTACTATATTTTATATTTACCTTAATTTTATTAACATTGTATTTCTAAGTATAATACTGACATCCAATGAATTTTGTATTGTGTTAGCTCATTAATATTAATTTAACATTACTGGATTAATTTTACTTGTAAACATGACATATAATTATTTTTCTCAAACATCCAAGGAAGTGTCGTGCTTATGATCGTGTTAACAGAACGCGAAATACGTCTTTGTATAGCAATTGTTGAAGATTCGTTCTAATTTCAAATTAGAGGTCAATAAAGGAATTTCATACAACATTATTGGCCGTGGCCAACAAAGAGATTGTCTTTTGTTTCAGTGGGGTTTATTTCTTTTATTGATAATCTATGGCATACTGCCAATAAAAAAAAAACGTAGTTTGTGTATGTATATTTACGTTTTATTTCTGATATTTAACTAGATTATTAAATTAGATTAAAACAGATATTCAATAAAATAAACAAGGAATCACGTTTATTGTTAAAAAATATAACTATCTAATTAAAAAGGTGTTGTCATTTTTTAATAAATAGAATCATCTTAACATTTGGTGGCAAAAACATTAACACGAACAGCTTAAAAAATAAATTTGTTCTTTTTTAATAAATTTGAAATACATTTGTTTTTATATGAATATATAAGTTGAACGTTTGTATTATTTCCTTGGATTTATTTGAGAAAAGCACTATACAAGCCTCGGCGCGAACAGGGATTATCGGCCTCGTATCTCTAGATGGCCTCGTTATCACTCGGCCATCTATTACTACTCGGCCAACAATTCCCTATTTCGCGGCCTCTGCAGTAATGTACTATTCTATTTTGATGTGTACCTACCTACACACTTTTTTGGTAGGTATTAGAATTATATCGATATATTGATCGTAACTACACTATTGTGTACTTACAAATTATTTTTATTCAGACATTCATTTATTTAATGTTTATTGTATTGATTTACGAATATCATTTTTGTTTAACGATCACATTTCGAAGAGTAATATAAACTGACATGTATTTGTATTTATAAGAAATTTGTAATGGTGTGATAAATAAACTAAACTAAACTAATGGCGCCTTAATTCTCGTGTTGTCACATTCTATGTTGAAAATGTGACAGCAAGTGTTGTAACGGGTTATTTTAGCGCTAATAAATGTTTGTGCAGCTGGATGAAAGCCATTATTCATTAGCATTTAAAGCGGATAGTAAACATACTTTAAAAAACCGGCCAAGAGCATGTCGGGCCACGCTCAGTGTAGGGTTCCGTAGTTGCTCATCCTTCACAATAAACTGCTGTTTTAAGCCCGAGGTTTAAGTTAAGAAAGATTTTAAGCTAGAGCTTAAAATCTTATAGATAAAAAGGTCGTAAACGCCCTAGAAACTTTAATCACTTATTACCTTCTGGAAGTCAAGTTACGACCTTTTAAAGAAAAAATATGAAATTCGGCGATAACTCAAAAACAGCTCGACCGATTTTGTTCAATATAGTTTTCATTGAAATGACTTATAAGGCCTCATTAACATGAATTTTTCCGAATTTTTTTGACCCGTGGTTGAAAAGTTAGAGGGGGGGAATTTTTTTTTTTTGTTTTTGGACCGAATATTTACAAAACTGCTAACTTTATCAAAAAATAATGTTAGCAGACCCCTATTATTTTTACAGTACCTATTCAACGACGCCCCACACACTAGTGTTGAAAAGAAAAAAAAAATCACCCCCACTTTAGGCGTTCGAGGTAACCCGGAAAAAAAAAAATTTAATTTTATTTTTCCGTTCTGTCGGCGTTATATATACACATACTCATACCAAATTTCAGCTTTCTAGTACTAATGATCACGGAGCTAAGCCGCGGACGGACGGACGGACAGACGGACATGGCGAAACTATAAGGGTTCCTAGTTGACTACGGAACCCTAAAAAACACCGGGAGGTACAGCAGACGACAAACTTCGGTTTGGCCACAGAATATAGACAGTAGTTTGCCGGAATTTTCAGTTGAATAGTTCGACGTATCTAATAAAAACGCTATACTTAAGCGCAGTCATATTTGGCCTACGTCATTTCGATAAAAGCGGAAATATAGTAATAAACAAAGGCTTATTATTTTCGCGGCGACAGAAAAATTAAAGAGCAGCAAACTATTTGCAACTAAAATAATATCTTGTCAGCGATTAAATATTTTGGCAATCATTTATATTAAATGAGCTTTAAACTAAGGATATTTTAAAATTCAAATAATGGCAGCTAGTAGCAAAAATAATAAACAAGATTACTGAAATCATAGGCGAGGTACTATAAATAATGACTTGGCGACTAATATTAGCAGAAGGATAACAAACTTTATATTAATGGCAACTACAGGTCTCCATCTAAAAAAGCATTTTGGGCTTTGATTTGCTGGCAGCTTAAATATTAAAATGGGTACTATATAAAAGTAATGGGGAGTTATTTTTTTAGTTTTCGAAACCATAATTTAATGAAAACGGCGACAAGCGCGTTCGTTTGAAGTGGAGTGCGGGTCGTCGCGCGGTGGGGGGGCGGAGCGCGCTACTGACCAGCACGCGGCGCAGGCGGGCGAACGTCACGAGACTCGCGCGTTTGTTGTTGTTTGCTGTTGCTGAAAGGTGATTGATTCACCTCAACCAACTTATTCTCAAACTTTAAATAAACTCACCGTTCAGAGCAGATCCGACTCGGCCGGGTTCGGTTAGGTTAGTTTTTTTTTTATATCCCTAAAAACGCTCCTTTTGTTGTAAACTTAATAAAAGTATAGACCAAAATTATTATTTATACATGCAATTTTCAACTTTAATTAAAGCTCTTAAAGTGTCGCACAAAGTATTTTTTTTATGACCTTGATTTATTTTATATGCAATCTCCATTGAACAATTAGAGTAGGCCATTTTCAACTTTTTATCCGCTGTCATGTTTCCGCTTAATTAGTTAATTCAGTCGCCAAAACAATAACTCGATGCTAGTTTATATTGAAACAAAGCCGAAAATTGATTACTTAGCTGCTACTTTTTACTTTATTAGTCTCCGCAATTAGTCGCCAACTTATTATTTTTGCTACCCCCTTTAATTTTTTATAAATCCCTAAATCTGATTAATTTGTCGCCGCGTTAAATACATGCCATAAACAAATCAAAGTAGAATCTCGATACCAATATCGCCGGTCCCTAGTAAAAAAGTCGGATCTGCAAAATGACTACTTTCCAGGAGAGGCAATTAAAGTTTTTTAAAGACGTTTTTGTGTATAAAATTGTCAATTTAAGTCCTATTGTTACGAAATTTGGCCTAAGTTACTATTATTAAGTACTTTTAGAGTATGTGTTAACAAAACTATAGATTATTTATTAGAAATGCCAGAAATAAGACATGCTACCTTTTTACCTGGAAATTGTCATCCGATATCCTGTCGTAACTGCCACATACGACTTTTTTGCATGATATGGTTCGCAGTAATTAGTCGGATGTGGCACTAACGACTTTTATAATCGGATATTGTATTATTATTTATGTCGCAAGTGTCACTTACTACAATTATATTTGGATTGTACACAGTGTTTTGTGGTGAGATACGACATTTTAGTAGTATAAAAAACCGCAGTTTTACCCAGTATAATAAAATTTATAAATATCGTTCTTTAATTATGTTAGTTTGATATCAAAAAAAGTATTAACATAATTTTTGTCTTTTAATGTCCATTTTAAGATACACTTATTGGGAGACGACTGAAGTCTTTGAGCATTTTTCCAAGATCTTCGAGAGCCTCAGCAATGACTAGTCATTTAATACGACATATCATCAGAAGAGAGAAGGTTGCTGACGTTTTTGCTTTTGATATTGATACTAGTCCGTCCAAAACCAAAAATTTGAATTAATCTTTCTAGCAGCTGTGAATTTTTTTGGAGATATTAGCACTACTTGAGAGACTGCAGCACCGTCTAACTAAGTCGTAGTCGAATCGAGAGCCTTCTCATAGTACAAAGACATGGAAGTACATATATACATATGGACGTGGTTTACGGTACCTAGGGTTCTAGGGTTAGCGGTAACCAGCGTTGGGGGGCTGAAAGTCGTCAAACCTGCGTGCGAGACGGTTCGTGATAAGAGTGTCGACTACACAGGTTATAGTCATGATTCATAAGTGAGATGGGTCTGAATTTATAAAAAGGGTCATATAATCCTCCCTGAAGATGAGCAGTATACATGCCACACTTTTCGGCCATGCTCCTATCGTTTTGCCCTCGATTATAACATGATTTAATAAATTCTACAGGATTTGTTTTCATTACCATTTTACCAACTGCTTTCAGAATCTTAGACATCGCTCCAGCATCATCCGCTGCATTTTTAAGTTATTTGATAGCCATACCAACCTCGTATAGGTTGCTATCTAGGATTTATTCAAATTAGTGTCGGGTTAACCTGGCCTTTGGAACTGTTTGTAAAACATCTCAACCTCGCCTAGAAACACGTTGCAATTGGACTGGTGCAAATCACGAATTAAAGACTGAGATCTATTGTGGAACCTTTGGTAATGAGTAGCATCGTCAGGGGAATGCAGAAACATACTTATCGCCTCTTTTAATTTATGAGTTCGAAAGCACCATTAAGGATATTTCTTGTTCTTCCGAAACATTAGTTCCACTCTCACCGGGGGGTAAAAAGCTTAGATTCCTACAGAGTTAGATAAACTGACCAAAAGTAAGATAACTATCAAGCGGTGAGGGCGACGATCAATTGAGACCAATAGAGAAAAGTGACAAGGGATATGAAATCTAGTGATCACGATTCTCAGGAATATGTGGTCGACTAAAGAAGAAGTCATGAGTCGTTACTTATTATTTAACTGTATAATTACACACATTCTGAAATGTTCTCGGCATTGCCACGAGTAATCGTTATCTCATCGTTCTTATTCTGGTTATTTTCCTTCAGAAGAACCAGAAGTCAGACAGATTTATTTTTTATCAGAAGCTTGGTTGAAGTTGCCACATTCACCATAAACATCTCCCAATTATTATTTATCGTTCGAAACCATCACTAAGTTTACTGAACACCCAATTTCATTCAAACTGTTGATTGCAATATTCAAACAATAAGACAAAATTTAAAGCATCCAAAGATATTGTGATAGTTACGACATATACTGCAATTTATTTTCCGTGAAAAAATGTCGCATATGTTACATGCGACCAAAGTTGGAATATATTTTCCGGCAAAAAACATCGGATGTGTCACATACGACATAAGATACAATTTATATTCCGTAATAAAATGTCGTAAGTGGTACATACGACATAAGGTACCCTTGAAATTCCGAATAGTAATGTCGAAAGTGCCACATACTACACAAAACTTTTCAGCTAACCCGGTTAACATAGTCGGAAGTACCACATCTGACAATATTAATTGGACGCTGTATAAGATACGACATTTTTGACATTGATTATTCGTGAAAAAAATGGAATTTTGAAAAATCTGTAAATGTACGATTAAAGATTAATGTATTTAATAAGCATTAACGCAATAAAACGAAAATGGCAATTTTGTAGATCCGACTTTTTTACTAGGGACCGGCGATATTCAAAGAAGTTCTAGCTCGTAAATAAACAAAAAATCTGAAACATGTATGTATGTATGTATGTATGTATGTATGTATGTATGTATGTATGTATGTATGTATGTATGTATGTATGTATGTATGTATGTATGTAAACACTTTATTGCACATAAAACAATAGTGACAAAAACTCAAAAACAATACATGTGTACAAGGGCGAACTTATCCCTGTAAGGGATTTCTTCTAGTTAACCTTTGAGCAAATGAGACAGAAAACTAGACATTGAAGTGATAGACAAACGAACAAACTAACGTGCAAATATACTAAATGTAAATATAACCTTAAGATAAATAAATATACATATAATTACAAACGTATACCTATTGTATTAAACATAAACTAATAAATATAAATAATATGATAATAATAAATATTCAGTCTTATTAGCATTGAACTATGTATAATATTAATAGACGAGATCAAGGATTGAAAAGCCATAAGTTTTTCAAACTTTCCTTAAATGATGCCACGGATTGTGATTAGATGAAACATTTTAGAGAAAGAAGATTCTAGTGTGATTCTATAGTAAGATAAGATCTAGTAAGATTATTAAACAACAACACAAATGCCGCTACAGACTCCTTGCCACAAAGTTTTGCATTAATTATGGTAATCTACGGGGATTATTCGACTTGTTAATCTCGGATAACTAAGTCCCAAGTCTTCACAAGCAAGTCCCTAATTGTATTCGTGCCGTCCCGTGCGCCGTGAAACGCATTTCTTGCATTTTAAGAATTAGACGCCGAAAACGCGGGTTGAATATTAATAATTACGATACTATCATGCAGATGAGTAAAAGAAGTGAAAAGCACCGCGACCGTACTAACGGAAACCACTATCACAGGTATTTTGAGTGTATGACTTGCTCAAGCATTAGCGAAACGTAGGTACAATGGAGCCAGGGCGCCTAAAATATTACAAGGCACTCTTAAAACTATCCGGATTGTAACGATTAATGTGAATATGATTCGATTTGTGCGACAAGGAAACGAATAAGTCAGGACGGAATTCCGACAAAATGAGCGGCACGGCGGAAATCGGTGGGCCAGCTCCAGGTAAGGCTGCGGCTTTGCGAACAGCGGGCGCGCGAAGCCCTGCTCGTGATGAAGTTTGTACGAGGTTGCATGGCGGTACACCTAATGCAATGCCTTGTTAGTTTTATATTGAACGACATATGGCATGAGAAGAAATAATATAATATGAGCAGTACAAATTGTGCCACGCTTGACAAAACCAGCAGCAGCAGCAAGGCGGCGCCTTAGAGCGGTAGCCGCTTCCCCCGGCGCACGTACGAGTGGCACGTGCCGAGATATGGACAATATCAGCCCGCGAATGCTGGGGCAGCAATACAAGGCGAATGCTCGTACCCTAGAGATGAAAGGCGGCGGCACAAGTTTAGCAACCGGTCGCGGGCAGCAGTAATTCGCAAGACGCAACAATAATCATAATCATCTTTATTCGTAAGAAAAGTTACATGTCAGCAGAATATAATTCGCATTTACATTGCAATACGTAAATATTATGTCGTTAAATTAAAATACATTAAATATAATTCATTATTTCAATAAAATACATTACAATTTATTATTTTATGTACGTACAAGTAATATAATGCCTATTATTTATCCCAGTTTAGAAATTCTTCTATACTGTAGAACGATTGCTCAACTAGCCATTTTTAGGGTTCCGTAGCCAAATGGCAAAAAACGGAACCCTTATAGATTCGTCATGTCTGTCTGTCCGTCCGTATGTCACAGCCATTTTTTTCCGAAACTATAAGAGCTATACTGTTGAAACTTGGTAGGTAGATGTATTCTGTGAACGGCATTAAGATTTTGATGCTAAAATAAAAAAATAATAATAAATATTGGGGGCTCCCCATACATAGAACTGAAACACAAAAAATTTTTTTTCATTAAACACATACGTGTGGGGTATCTATGGATAGGTCTTCAAAAATGATATCGAGGTTTCTAAAATATTTTTTTCTAAACCGAATAGTTTGCGTGACAGACGCTTCCAAAGCGGAAAAAAGTTGGTCCCCCCCCTCTAACTTCTAAAATAAGAAAATGAAAAATCTAAAAAAAACATATGATGTACATTACTATAAAAACTACCAACGAAAATTGTTTTGAACGAGATCTAGTAAGTAGTTTTTTTAATACCTAACTTTGCACCTAATTTATATGGGGCGCTATACATACCAGGTGCAAACTTAACTTAACCACTTAGGGATGGAAAGTGTTTGTACGGAACCCTCGGTGCGCGAGTCTGACTCGCACTTGGCCGGATTTTTTTAGTTTAAATTTAAAACTGGCAAGGCTTGGCGTGTCTCTTATATGTGAAGGTAGTTTGTTGTATATGACTGGACCCATTACATGCATTGTTTTGGAGGATTTTTTAACGAGTGCGGTATTACGGAAAGTTTGTCGCTATTGCGAGTTACCCGTCCAGGAACCTCACCCCATGTCTTATATTCAGCTCGGTTGTCCCTCACGTAGACGGTGACGTGCAGCACCAGCAGGCTCGGTAATGTTAGGACGTTAAGGAAATGTAGTTCTGCTGATTGATAGTGTATGCATACAGTAACTACATCAATTTGAAGTAGGTAGGTACTGACCACAACGAAACGGGACAAAAATATAATCCTTGTACAAAACGAATTCTTCCAGTGCAGCCTAGAAACGATATAACCTTACAGTCAGGACAATGAATTCAGGACATTGCGCGCACTCCCGGGGGCGAACACGTGATTGTCTGGGTGATTTAAATTGCATGAATACATGTAAACCATCTCGGGCCCCAACGCGAATTAATGCACTATGGCGATTATATCAGATCTAGTGGCAAATTGCAACACCTGTTACAAAATATATCTGATATAGATTGCAAAAAACATTCACAAGTTTCCGTTTAGACCATTAAATCTCTGACTCGTGCAAAACGTTTGGCGTCTACTTTTCTTATCAGAACAGGCAAAAAGTGAAACTCTCTTCGTACGCAACTTTTTCTCGAATAATATAACTTGGACCTCCGCATGTCGATAGTTATAGGCATCTTCTAGGCAACCATGCTCCATCTTAGGCCTTATTGTCACTTAACATCAAGTGTATTCAAGGTAAAATGCTTGTATTTCGGGCTTGTATTAAATGCATAGATACATTTTTGACGACGCGTTTGGCTCGGTTTGTAGACACCTGCCTACTGAGCCGGCGGTCCCGGGTTCGAATCCCAGCCAGGGCAAATATTTGTGTGATGAACTCGAATATTTGTGCTTGGGTCATGGTTGTTCTATGTATTTAAGTATTTATTTATCTATATAAGTAGGTATATCGTCGTCTAGTACCCATAACACAAGCCTTCTTGAGCTTAATTTGGGACTAGATCGATTTGTGTGGGGTTGTCCGATATTTATTTATTATTTGTTATCCTCCTACCCCCAACTACCGCACGGTGAAGAGCAAAGTTAAACTGCTCCGTAAAATTAATTTAATATTAGTATACAAAGTGAGACTTCTCAACACCTCCACGTACCGCCAGTCGACTTGGCATCGCTGCAAAGACTCCAGAACGGCCCAGGTTTCGATGGAGTCGAAGGCCTTCTCGTAGTCCACAAACGCCATACACAGCGGTTGGTTATACTCTTCGGACTTCTGTATAACCTGCCGAACAGTATGGATGTGGTCCACGGTGCTATAGCCTTTACGAAACCCAGCCTGTTCTGGTGGCTGAAAGGCGTCAAATCTTGATGCCAGACGATTCGTGACGACTCTCGAGAACAGCTTATAGACGTGGCTCAGAAGCGTGATCGGCCTATAGTTTTTAAGGAGCGTTTTGTCTCCTTTCTTGAAAAACAATGCCACTACACCTCTGCTCCACGCCTTCGGGGTAGTCCCATTGGTTATTACAGAGTTGAAGAGCCTCCTCAACTCCCCAAGAACAGGTTTACCTCCAGCCTTGAGGAGCTCAGAGGCTACTCCATCTTCACCGGGAGCCTTCCCATTACTAAGCTGTTTGAGAGCCGCCTCGATTTCGTCGACATCTACGTCTGGGAGATCTTCAGTGAAGTGGCGGGTAAGTGAGGCTCTAGGGTCTCTCGCGTCAGGTGTAGGCTTCGGCGCATGCGAAGCATACAGATGTCCGTAGAAGTCCTCAATTTCAGCCAGTATCCCCGGGACTGATG